>VMDO01003511.1:31100-141778 GCA_007922755.1 Pedetes capensis
ATGCTTTTCGTTGTGACAATTTTCATATATGCAATTTGATAAGCATTATTCATATAGGTTACCCCTTACCCTCCTCTATGTTTCCCCCCTCCCCCCTTCCTATCTAAGTTTCCCATCCAAGTCTTCTCTATCTTTTACTATATAGTATCTTTCTATATGTCCTTGGGTTCCATTTCTGTTTAAGATAGAAACTTTTCCTGTAGTGGTCTTTGTTTCTATCTTGTTAGAACAATTACATGCGATTTTTAGTCCATTTGTATTGACCTCATTCTTATCTTCCCTCCCCCCCTTTATTTCTTTTTAATGCCTACTATCTTGCAACGTTATACTGAGTAGGAAAAAAACTGAAAACATTTCTTCTAAAATCAGGAATGAAACAAGGGTGTTGAGTCTCTCCACTCTTATTCAATATGATATTTGAATTCTTAGCCAGAGCAATAAGGCAAGAGAAAAAAAGAGGGATAAAAATAGGAAACAAAGAAGCCAAATTCTCCCTGCTTGCTGATAATATGATCCTCAACTTAAGAAACTCTTAAGAGTCGGCCAAAAGACTTATAATCTGATAAACACTTTCAGCAAAGTAGCAGGTACAAAAACCACCATAGAAAAATCAGTAACTCGTCTTTACACTAATAAAAAACTTGCTAAAAAAAGAAGTCAGGAAAATAATCTCACTCACAATAGAAAAAAATTAACTAAGTATAAACTTAATCAAAGATGTTAAAATCTGCTACAGTGAAAACTGTAAAGCACTAAAGAAAGAAATTGTAGAAAATGTTAGAAGATGGAAAGAACTCCCATGTTCATGAATAAATACTGAGAAATGCCATATTACCAAAACAATATACAGACTCAATGCCATCCTCACCAAAATTCAAATAACATTCTTCACAAAAGTAGAAAAAATAATCCTAAAATGCACTTGGAAGCCCAAAAGACCCTGAATAGCCAAAGCAATCCTGAATGAAAAGAGCAGTGCTGGAGACATCACAATGCCTGATTTCAGCATGTACAGAGCTATAGTAAAAATATAAATAAATAAAAATAAATAAAAATGTAGCATAGCACTAGCACAAGAACAGACATACCAGTCAATGGGATAGAACTGAAAATCCAAGAACAAGCTCAAGAAGCTACATCCATCTGATTCTTGACAAAGGTACCAAAACCCTACATAGGAGAAAAAGACATCCTCTTCAATAAATTGTGCTGAGAAAATTGAGTATCCATATGTAGAAGACTGAAACTAGATCCCTGTCACTCACCCTGTCCAAAAGCCAACTCAGAATAGATCAAAGACCTTAATGTAAGACCTGGGTCTTTGAAAGTACTGAAGGAAAGCATAGAGTGAACACTTCAAGATATAGACATAGGCAATGACTTTCTGAATAGAACTCCAATAGCTCAAGAAATAATATGAAGAATTGACAAATGGGATTGCATCAAACTAACAAGCTACACAACAAAACATGAATGAATGAATGAAAGAATGAATGAATGAATAAATAAATAAATAAATAACTGAGTAAAGAAATAGCCTACAGAATGGCAGACACTCTTTGCTACATATTCACCTGACAAGAAATTAATATCCAGAATATATAAAGATTTCAAAAATTAAACATCAAAATAGGAGACAATCCAATAAGTGGGTAATGGAACATCAAAATAGGAAATAATCCAATAAGTGGGTAATGGAAATGAAGTGATGTATTCTAAATGAAGAAATACAAATGGTCAATAAATACATAAAAAATACTTAGTACCCTTAGCCATCAAGGAAATGCAAATCAAAACTACATTGTGATTTCATTCCATTTTATTGGTCTATGTATCTACTTTTATGTGTATCACGCTGGTTTTGTTACAATGGCTCTGTAGTATGTCTTGAAGTCAGATATTTCAATGCCTCCAGCTTTGCTCTTTTTGCTTAACATTGCTTTGTCTATTCAGGGTCTTTTGCAATTCCATATGAATATTAAGGTATCTTTTTCTAGTTCTGTGAAGAATATCATTGGCATTTTGATGAAGATTGCATTGAATCTGTATATTGCTTTGGATAGTATGGACATTTTAACAATATTAGTTTTCCAAATTCATGAGCATGGGAGGTCTTTCAACCTTTTAGTGTCCTCTTACATTTCTTCATTGTTTTGTAATTTTTATTATAAAGTTCTTTCATTTCCTTAAATTTATTCCTATGGGATGTGTGTGGTATGTGGGTGTGCACATGTGTGAGTTTATTGTGAATGAGATTGCTTTCATGATTTATGTATCAGCAAACTCATTACTGATGCATAGGAAAATTTGCTGATTTTTGCTCATTGATTTTGTATCCTGCTACTTTACTGAATTCATTTATCAGTTCTAGTCATCTTTTGGTGAAGCCTTTGCATATTCTGTGTATTGAATCATATCATGTGCAAACAGGGATAATTTGAACTCTTTTTTCCTATTTCTATGCCATTTCTTTCTTTCTTTTGCCTAATTTCTCTAGAAAAAGTTCCAGTACCACATTGGATAAAACCAGCAAGAGTGGAAAATTTTACCTTATTCCTAATGTTAAAGAAAATATTTGCTTTTCTCCTACTGAGTATGTCAGCTATAGGTTCATTGTAGATAACCTTAATTATGTTGAAGTATGATCTTTCTATTCTAGTTTCTCCAAGGCTTTCCTCATGAAGGAATGTTGGACTTTGTCAAAGGGCTTTTCTGCATCTATTGAGATGATCATGTGATTTCTGTCTATGTGATTTATTACATTTATCAATTTGTGCATCCTTACATCTGTGAAGTGAAATCTACTTGGTCATAGTGTATGATCTTTTTAGTGTGTTGCTGTATTCTATTTTAAAATATTTTACTGAGGATTTTTGTATCCATGCTCTTCAAGGGAATTTGCCCATAGTTTTCTTTTTTTGTTGTGCCTTTATCTAGTTTTGGTATCAGAGGGATATTGACTTTGTAGAATGAATTTGGAAACTTTCCTTCCCTTTCAATTTTATGAAATAATTTGGGGAGTGTTGATATTAATTCTTTTGTAAAGGAGTTGTAGAATTCAGCAGTGAAACTTTCCAGTCCTGAGCTTTTCTTTTTTGAGTGATTTTTTAAATTACTATTTTAATTTTGTTGCTTCTCACTGATATGTTTAGGTGCTTACATCTTGCTTCAGTTTTGGTAGGTCATATATGCCTATAAATTTATTCATTTGTTTTAGACTTTTCAATTTACTGTAGTGTGAGTTTTGAAAATATTTCTTAATGACTTCGTTGCGTTATAATATCTGTCTCTAATTTTATTCATTTGGATCTTCTCTCTTGTTCTTTTAGTTGATTTGGCTAAGGGCCTGCAATCTTATTTATCATTTAAAAAACCAATTATTTTTAATTGATGGTTTAGATTATTCTTTTAGCTTCCATTATATTAATTTCAGCTCTGATCTTTATTTTTTCCCTTGTATTAATTTTGGGATTTTTTTCCTTGTTTTTCTAAAACCTTGAGGTGCATCAATAATTTATTTTTTTGAGCTCTCTGATTTTTTAAAGTACTCATACCTATAAGCTTCCCTCGTAGAACCCCTTTCATTATTTTCCAAAGGTTCTGGTAAGTGGTGTTTTCATTTTTATTTCATTCTTGCAATTTTTAGTTTCTTCTCTGATTTCTTCAAGGACATACTGATTGTTCAATATCTATGTGTCTGCATATTTTCTTTCATTTCTCTTGCTGTTGATTTGCAGTTTTATTCCGTTGTGATCTGATAAAATGTTACTTCAATTTTCTTTCTTGCATGTGTTAAGATTTGCTTTATGTCCTAAAATATAATCTATTTTGGAGAAAGTTTCATAGGCTTTTGAGAAAAGTATTATCCTGTGGCAGTTGGATAGAATATTCTGTAGGAGTTTACTAAGTTCATTGGATCTGAAGAGCCATTTAACTCTGATGTTTCTCTTTTGACTCTTTCTCACTTCCAATTCCAAATTACCACATGAACACACATTATATTTGGCATTGTAGACCACTGCTAGAAATATTCTTTTTTAAATTATCTATTATTTTTAAATTTTTCTAACATAAATCTTTGATTAATGTTGAATATCTTCTAGTGGGAGAAGTGAGTTAGTGCTGGGTGAGGTGGCACATGCCTGTGCCACCTTGGGAGGTGTAGGCAGGAAGATTGCAAATTCTAGGCCAGAGACAGCCTGCATAACTTAGCAAGAGTTTGTCTCAAGATAAAAATTAACAAAAGAGGATGGGAGGGCAACTCAGTGGTAGAGCACTTGCAAAGTATGCATGAAGCCCTAGGTTTGAATCCCCCAGTACTGAAAGAGAGAGAGAGAGAGAGACAGAGAGAGAGAGAGAGAGAGAAATTCTTTTGCTTTTGTCTAAATGTTAGACCCTTTTGTGAATAATCCGTCTTTTCCCCACTGATAAGAAGTGCTGTTACTCCTTTTAGTATCCTAAATTAAAAATATATTTGATCTGTTTCTGAACTCTCAAATTTATTCTGATATCTGTCATTTTACTCCTATGTGAGAATCAATTTTTTGTATACATTTCACAGTTTGTTAAGTTACTTATAAACATAGATTTTAAGATAACTATATATTAATTGGGGCTGAGATTTAGTTCAGTTGGCAGAGCGCCGCTCTGTAGTCTTTGTGGTCCTGAGTTCGATTCCCAGCACCACAAAAATAGGAGAAGGACATGGCAATTCACTCCCAAGGCAATCCCAAAACAGCCTTTGAAAACCTTATGAGTCGGACACAACTTGAAAGCACCTAACAACAACAACAATATATATTAATTATGTAGATTGTTTTAAGGATAATTGATATCTGTGCACCACTTAGTTTTCCTCTGTAAGAATAGGTATTTTATTGGCCAGGTGTTGTGTCTCATGCCTGTAATCTCAGCATTTAGCAGGCTGAAGCCAGAGGATATTGAGTTCAAGGCCAGCCTGGGTTATGAAGCAAGACCATCTCAAACAAACAAACAAAAAAATGAGGTTTTAAAACATTTTATTTATATCTTTTAGTATAATTTAGCAAATTATTTTCACATACATTCAACACATTTCTTATGCATATGTTTAGCTATTTTGTCTTTTCATTATATCTTCATACAAGTTATTTGCATATAAGAAAGCAATCTATTTTGGTAAATTAACTTTGTAACTATATATCTTACTGAGTTATTTCACTGCCTTATTAATTTTCCAGTTGTATTTCTTGCGTTTATATTTATACAACAATATCATTTTCAGATGATAATTTTGCCTTTTCTTTTCTACTTTTTGCCTCATTTATTTCTCTTGCTTTAGGACAATGACCATCTTTTCTTTAATAATGTTAACTAATAGAACACATTGCTATTGTAGTTGTTGTTTGTTGTTAGTAGGCTTTTTAAAACATTATTATCTCATTGTATTGTTAGACTACAAAGCCTTTGGGGTAGAAGAATTTATTTATTTTATTTTATTTTGATATTTTGAGACACGGTCTTACATGTAGCCCCAGGCTAGCCTGAACCTCACAATGTAGACGAGCTGGTCTCAAACTCACATAGATCCTCCTGCCTCAGCCTCCTGAGGCATGTTCTACCACATCCTGCTGAATCTTTTATTCTTAATGTCTAATACATTATAGACACAAAATAGGTAATCAATAGATAGTTGTTAAGCCAGGTGCAGTTGTACATTCATTTAACTCCAGTGATTTGGGAGGCAAAGGCGGGAGGACTGTAGGTTCAAGACCAGAGGCATCTTGCATAACTAATCCAGACCCTGTCTCAAAATAAGAAATAAAAAACAGACTAGGGATGCAGCTCAGTGGTAGAGCTCTTGCAAATTATGTGTGAAGCCCTGGGTTCAGCCATGCAGTACCGCACGCACGCACGCACACACACACACACACACACACACAAATTCAGGCAGACTTAGGTAGACTAGGCTGAGCTGAGGTCAGTACAGAGGTTCCTTTACTATGTTAATTAACCCACGTAAAGGGGATATGTCACAGGGACATTAAAAGAGTCAATAAAAGTCTGATGTGACTCCCATAACTAGAACCTGTAATTCTTGACCAAAATTGCATCTCAAAGAGCTGTTTCCTTCAGGCCTGTGTCAGTTCAAATGAAATAAATGAAAAGTTCTGATGAAGGTCCTTGTCTAAGGCACAATTGTCCTAGAAATAGACTTTTAATATTTTAAAATCAGTAACAGAACAGAATAGAGTGCAACGAAGTCAACTCAAGTATCTACAGACAACTGATTTTTGACAAAGGTGCTCATAACACAAGTTAAAGAGTGTTTTCAATAAATATTACTGGGAATATGGGATCCTTCCACACAGAAGGATGAATGTAGATCCTCACTTCTTAACAGTTACAAAAATTAACTCAAATGGATTAAAGACTTAGATGTAAGATGTGAAACAATAAAATTACTAGAAGAAAACATAGGGCAAATACTACAGGACATTGGAATGGAAAAGACCCCCAAAGAACAGGAAATAAAAGACAACATAGACAACTGAAATTACATTAAACTAAAAGGCTTCTGCCTGCTAAATGCTACCTGCAGCGGTAGGCCTGTGGCATCCGATCCCATCAGATCTCGGAAGCTAAGCAGGGTCAGGTCTGATTAGTACCTGGATGGGAGACTGCCTGGGAACACCAGAAGCTGGAGGCTTGGGAGAAGGACCTGGCAATCCCCTCCCAAAAATCAATCTGCCATTGAAAACCCTATGCACAGCAGAGAAGCACTGACAATAGTGTTTCCCCTGTTGTACAGAGGGTTGCTATGAGTCGGATACCGACTCGACGGCACCTAACAACAACAACAACAAAAGGCTTCTGCCTACCAAAACAAACAATCATGGTTGAAGAAACAACCTACAGAGTGGGAGAAAATATTTGCAAAGTATACATCATCTAAGAAAGGGTTGGTAGAAGACATAGGGAAATCCTAAAACTGAACCCAAGTTTTTAAAAGTAATAGATCTAGATTATTTCTCAAAAGAAGATATACAAATGGCCAAGAGATAGGTGAAAAATTATTCAATTGGATGAATCCTCAGACAAGTGTAATCAGAAACACAATGCTATCATCAAAAAGACAAAAGATAACAAATGTTGGTGAGGATGTGGAGAAAAGTGCACCCTTGCACACTGTTGGTGAGAATGTAAATTAGTATAGCCATCCTGGAAAGTGGTACCAAGGGTCTTAAAAAAAATAAGAACAAGATTATCATGTGATTGAACAATCCTCTTCTGGGTACATATCCAAAGGAAATGAATTCAATATGTCAAAGAAGCATTTGTACTTCCATAGTCCTCATAGTACTGTTCACGATAGCCAAAGAATGGAAATAACTGATGTGTCCATCAATTGATGACTGGAAAAAGAAAATGTGGTACATATACACAATGAAATACTACTCAGACATTAAAAGAGTGAAATCCTGTCATTAGTGACAAAATGGATGGAACTGGAGACAATTATGTTAAGTGAAATAAGCCAGACACAGAAAGACAAGTATGCATAATCTCATACATATGTGGAATCTGAAAAAGTCAATTTATAGGAATTAAGAGTAAAATAGTGGTTACCAGAGAGTAGGGGGACTAAGGGAGTGGGAGAGAAGTGGAAATGTTGATCAATAGTTACTAAGCTACAGATACATAAGAGTAAGAATTTCTAGTGTGCTACATTGCACATTAGGGTGACTATAGTGTTTATATATGATATATCTCAAGAAGTTAGAAGAAAGGATTTTGAATGTTTTATGATAAAGAATTGATAAATGTTTGAGGAGACAGATTTGGTTAACAATAGATGTTGTTGTTAGGTGCCATCCAGTTGGGTCCAACTCATAGCAACCCTACATACAACAGAACGAAACACTTCCTGACACTGTGCCATGTCTGGCACTATGACAGTGCTTCTCTGCTATTCATAGGGTTTTGAATGGCTGATTACTTTGGGAGTGGGATTCTGGGCCCTTCTTTCAAGCCTACAGCACCTGGTGTTCCCAGGTGGTCTTCCATCCAAGGACTAACCAGGTCCAACCCTGCTTAGCTTCCAAGATCAGATGGATTAGATGCCAGGGTGGTACAGCTATAAATGCACAATAGATACATGTAACAAAACATCACATGGTACTCAGTAATATGTATAATTTCTGAGTAGTTATATATCCATTAAAGCAAATTTAATTAAAAAATAAAGATTGTGTATGCAGAAAGAAGCCACAGAGGAGAAGTAGAAGGACTTGCTGATTCTATGCAGCCATGGTGCAGCCCCCATCTCAGGATACCCTCACAGAAGCAGCAGAAACCTTCCCTGGGTCTGGGGAAGAATGCCAACAAAGATCACATGTTAGAGATAGGGAAGTGGAAGGCAGCAGCTTGGCTTTTCTGGTATTGCAAGCATCGGGAGGCTGAAGAGCATGAAGAGGCAACTGTATTTCAAAGATAGCTCTTTGAGCTTGCTTATAAGGTCTACTAGTATGTGGCTGAGTAACAGAGTATGAGCACTGGGTAGCATGGAAAAGATTGCTGATTGGAATGGGACTAGAGGGGGAACAGCAACTGCTATAAATATACCAAAGACATCTATGTTCTTGGGTTTGGAGAAGGGTCCAAAGTAGTCACAGTTGAATGGGCTCTCAAAAATATGGATGGACCTGAGACTGAAAGGCCTTGGATTGTGGCCTGATAGACAAGAGTCTCTGGCTTGGTGTTAGCTCCTGCAACTGAAATTTGGTGGCTCAAAAATAATGCTCTCCTTTTCAACTGTATTCCAGTAAGTCCTTTATCATGCATCTTTATTTTAGAGAAGATTGCTTCTAACTTTTCCATTAGAAAAATGAATATGATGATGGATTTCCTTTTTTCATTGAAGTTAATTGGCCATGGGCAATAATGATAAGCACTATATCTTGTAGAAAGAAAAGCAGAGGAATGTTCACAAATTGTTATGGGCAAATAGAGACCGTGGCTTATTTGAGGAAGCAAGCCTTCTGATTAACTGTGCTGAGAGAGTCTCAGCACCCAGAAAATTATTCCCAAATGGAGTTGGTGCATTTATTCTTTCATTCATTAATTTACTCAGGCATTCACGAAACATTTTTTGAGCATATATAATATTGTAGGGATAGCATATGGACAAGAGTGTAGATTCAATGATAAACAGATGATCCTGCCGGTAGTATGGATAATGTACAACTTTTCTTTTTTAATATCAAACCTAATCATTATTTTGGTTTTAAACCTGTATGAGAATACTGAGTAAGCAAAAGACTCTCTTCCCAGGACAAGTCACATGAACCTAAATGTGCATATTGCTTCAGAAGACACACCCTCACCTGATGCATGTCTGTGGAACCTCTAAAGTTGACATATACACCAGGAAGGCAATAGACCTCAAGATCAGTGGCAGAAGGTGGTGAGCTTCATGTATCAGAATAGTGAACACCATGTTTCTGACTAAGACTTTTTGATATCTCATTGTTATGGTTTGAATCTAAAATGTCCCCCAAAGATCATGTATTTAGATATTTGGTCCCTAGATGAAGGCACTGTCCTGGGAGGCTATGGAACTTTGGGAGATGGGTCTTAGCTTTGTGGAAGTAGGTGATGAGAGATGGGTCTTTGGAGATTTTATGTGGGCCCCCAGTTCTAGTAGCTCTCTCTCTCTACTACTGATCTGCCATGATGTGAGGTTCTCTACCACGTGCATTACTGCCTGCCCCACTGTCATGCTTACCTTGCCTCTATGGAATGAAATCCTCTAACCTTGAGCCCCAATAAATCAAGTCTGCTTCTGTCAGATATTTTGGCACAGCAACATATAAGCTAACACAATTATTCAATTTTATAACTCATCTTTCTCTTTTAAATTGAACTTTTAAATATTTACCTTTTTTGGAGTAATGTATAAATATTACTGAGCAGTGGTAAGAGATTGGTTGAGAATGGATACCAAGCATTTTGTAATATTGCTAGTTGGTCAAAAGTGCTTCTCCAGCAGCTTTCCATCCCCAGAGAGAAGGGAGATACTTTAGTGAGACCAATCCATGGTCTTGCCTTAGATCATATGGTTTGTTAACAGTGAGGTTGGAACTCAGAATTCCTGAATCCCAGGTTTCCGCCTTTACCACTTGCTTAGACCTCATTCCAGACCCTGATTATGCCTCTTGTTCTGTCTTCTGACCTGACAACTCTGTGTCAGTCTATTGGATAGTTTTTCTCTGAAGGTGGCTGAGAATAGTTTACCAGAGTTGTTAAGAGACAAATAGGGGTTAATGAGGTATTTTCCCGATTAGAATGAATGTGTTAAATATGCACAATACATCACACACACAATTTTAGAGATGAAAAATTAAAAAGAAGCTCTTTATCTTAAAATATACAACAAACATTTTTCTGTAATTTCCAGATAAATACAATTACTATTTTTCTTTGAAAAGAGTTTTTGGAGAGACAGAGCTTTCCTTTCCATGATCCTGGACACTAGGGTTGCCTAAATATAATTAAACATTCCAGAATTTAGGAGTTGAAATGCTGACAGACCCATAACCTCAGGGGCCAAATGTCACCTTAACGAATTCTCACAGTTTTTATCTTCAAAAGACCCTAGAGGCTGCTTTTATTGCATATTTTATGGAACCATCTGTCTTTTTACCAGAGCTGGTGTATATTCAAAAGTTCAAATAAAAGTTTTCTCTGTGTTAAAAGACTAACACTTTACCCACTGTAGTGGCCAGTAGAAAATTTGCAGAGTTCCCAACAGAAGGAAGACTTTGGCATGACACTGAAGCCTGGTGCAGGTGCAGCTGTGATTATAGCAACTGCAGTAGGAAGACATTTTGTGTTAGATGTGTTTTCATGCTGAAGCCAAGAATGGTCAATGCTATAAATCATCTTAATTGACACATTTTAAAAAAGATCTTTCTTTGGCTTTGCTGACATAATATCATTTAAAATTCTTTATATTTCAAAAGAGACTCTGTAAAGTGAAAGGTTTCCTCAAATTCATATTTTGCTGCCTGAAAACAAGTAAGGAGCAAGATATGAAAGAGCAGTGCTTTGCTTGGGGTAAAGCACTCAGTAACTCTGTGAAAAAGTGATTTAAACTTTGGTTTAACTTAGCTATCAGTCCTGACACCTACGGTTCATTTCCAGGGATAATTAAACATAAAGTATACAGGGCATGATAAAGGAAAAGCATTCAACAGTCAACTGTTATCTACTAGTAAGTCTCCGCCTATGCTACTACTATTTTTAGATCTTATTTATAAAAATTATCTTTCATAATTTATACCTATCCAAATGGATGTGCTTCTGAGGACATTTTTACAGTATTGTGGAAGATGCTTCAATCTCCAAAAGAACATAGGTTATCCTAGCAAGAATGCAGGACTAAAGGAACTCATCATTTTAAATAAAGTTGCCAGCAACAATTTTTCCAAGTTTTTTGGAATGGATGAACAGTGACTTTTTAGAGGATTGTTAATGTTTAAGGTTAAAGATAGATGTACTTGTTTCTCAAAAGGTGACCCAAAGAATTAGTTTTGGGATAGAGAATAAGCTAGGTGCTGTTCCTGTTTTTAGATGAAGATAATGATAGAGGCAGAAGGGAGAGTGGCCTGGAATCAGGGGCAAAATCCTCTCAAATCTTTAGGTCAATGATTTTCAAATTTGTGTGCACGAGAATCAGTTTGTGTATGTATTAAAAAGGTAGATTTGTAGAACTTAGACCCCAGAGATTTTGGTTGAGAAGTTAGAGTGGGTACCAAGGGTTATATTGTTAAGAAGTCCCCTATCTACTTCTGATGGGTAGCTCCATGCGCTATGAAACATCAGACACCTCACTTTTGTATGCTAATACATCTAGATCCATTCTAAAATTTTATAAAACAAATAAAATACTCATTCTTTATCTTTGGGTACACCAAATATTCTTTTCAAATCACAATATATGGACATATTTGGTTTAAAAGCAGACAAAACAATAAGTACATTACTTTAAATATTTTAAATGGCATAACTGTAGCATGAAAATTTACATTCATAATGAGAACTCTGGTTTTACAAAAAATACAGAAAGTACTGGGCTGGGATTTAGCTCAGTGGGTAGAGCACTGCGCTGCAGTCTCTGAGGCCCTGAGTTCAATTCCCAGCACCGCAAAAATGGGAGAAGGGCCTGGCAATCCACTCCCAAGGCAATCCTGAAGCACTCAGCCAGTGAAAACCCTATGAGGGTCGCTATGAGTCGGATACTGACTCGATGGCACCTAACAACAACAACAACAACAACAGAAAGTACTTTTGCTAAAATTTAGTAGTATGCAAACGACTTCCCCTTCCATAAAAATGATCATTTCCCCAATTAAAGCTTATTAATATCCTAAGTATTGTTGATACTCAGGTTTTTTATGGGTTATAATCAATAATCTCATTCATAGCATTAACTAATTAACTTCATTAGTCTGTATTATAAACCAGCCTCAAAAACATACTTTTGATAAAATATACAAGAGTGCTGCTCAGTACTCTCTGAGGACCCGGGTTTGATCCCCAGCATAGCAAAAATGGGAGAAGGATGTGGCAATATAAGCCCAAAGCAATCGCGAAATAATCAGCCATTGAAAACCATAAATCGGACTGACTCACCTAACAACAACAGTAACACTTTTGGTCCATAATTGGCTGACAGAAACTTAAATACAACTTTTTCATGGAAGTCACAAAATGTATTGACATGAAAAACTACTAGATTAATGTTATATTGCTTATCTTATTATCCCAAATTCCAAAGATGACACTTACCTTCCCTGCCATACCAAAGTATACAACATTCATTGATTATTCCACATTTCCCAGCTGAATCAGATGCTGCCTCAGAATCATTCTCAACAAAGACAGCTACTACCAAGACGTCAGAGTTGTCATGATAATGACATTGTATTTGCTAAACCTTAGCTCAGTTGGTAGAGCGCTGCACTGCAGTCTCTGAGGTCCCTAGTTCAATTCCCAGCACCGCAAAATGGGAGAAGGGCCTGGCAATCCATTCCCGAGGCAATCCTGAAACAGTCAGCCATTGAAAACCCTATGAGGGTCGCTATGAGTAGGATACCGACTCGACGGCACCTAACAACAACAACAAAATTTGAGATCTGTCTCTCTCTGTCTGTGTCTCTGTCTCTTTCTCCCCCACCACTCACTTGTCACTCTTTCTCTGTCTAAGGCTTTCAGGAACAATAGTCTCTATAATTCATACTGAAGCAATGTCTTGGAAGGACTCTGTCATAAATCAAATCAAGAACAGGGTTCTTTGTTCTTAAAAGGAAGCATGAGACCCTCTGTCTTTTCTTTAATATTGGCCCAGCAGGGGTATGTTTGTTTATAAACATGCAACAAGTAGTTTATATGTATCTATTGTTAAGAACACAGTGATTTCAATTCATATATTTAAATTAATCAAAGTTGAGGAATTAAAAGTTTATATTTCTTTTTGAAGTTCCATTTTAAAATAAACCAACAAGTTGGGCATGGTGGCCTACATCTATAATCCCAGCGACTCAGGAGGTGGAAACCTTGACTTAAAATAAAAAATAAAGTATAGGCTGGGGATGCCGCCTAGTGGTAGCACTTGCAAAGTATGTGGGAGGCCCTGGATTCAATCCCTAAGAACCAAAATAAATAAGCAAATAAACAAACACCCTGAATTATTTTAGAAAATTGTGAAATATGCCAAAATTTCACCATTTTTTATGCTCAGCCAAATTTTATGTTGTCTGATTTTCTATAAATTTATATTTTGTTAGGTTGTGATCTTTACATCGTATTTTAAATCATAAAACAAAAGAATCCCATTTTAGGGAATTTAGAATAAATGTAGAAGTTCAAGAAAGATATATAAAAGAAAATTAAAACCACCTATAAAATAACTACCTAAAAACAAATACCTTCAATGCTTTGTCATTATTTTATTCATTCTGTTACACATGTGAATGTATCTTTTTCTTTTATTTTCCCACACGATTAAGCTCATATGAGGCGTGCAGTTTGCATTTTGCTTTTTAAGTAAAATATTTCACGGGTGTTTAATTTAAAATTAGAACATGAAATTAGATTATCTTTTCAAACATGTTTTCATGTGTTAAAGTCTGGGTCCACTGAGGAACAGAGGCCAAGATGAGATTAAACCTGAAAGAATTTTATTAGAAGTGCCCAAGTGAGAGAAAATAGGAAGGTAGCTAGATAATGGCCTGCATAGCTGTCATACTGCCATTTAAGTATGGCCAGGAGTGAGTCTGTCTTAGGGTCTTGTCTCTTATGTCATTAGCTGAGAGCCAGCGTTGGGAGGTGTGGCCATAGTGGAAATGCAACAATGAACCTAAGAATAGGGCAGCCAGATGAGCTCTTTTCTGCTTGTTTTTCCTGTAGTTGGAGGTCTGCTAGGCACATTTTCACAGCCCCAACATTAAGGTTGCACAACAGCTTGTCATAAGGGTAGATTTTCCCAATCTTTTCCAACAACTATCATGCATTGGTGATTATTTCCTTAGTTAACTTCCTAGAAATGAAGTTGCTAGATCACAGATGAAATATATTTCTGAGTATATTATGTAATATTTAATATTCCTTAGTAGTTTTTCCAAAAGAATATAAACTATGATTTATTTACTTTAATCTGTCTAGATATTTGAAAGGTATATATATTATTCTAACAGGGGCTCTCTTCAGGTTTTTCAAAGTGATTTTTTTCACTCTGTACTTGATAAGTCTATAAAATAGTTACTCAACACATTCTTAAACACTCTTCTTCAATTCTTCATGTTCATAAATATCATATTGTGTTTGAAGCTGAGCCTACTATATTTTCATTAAATTTCAAAAAACCTTTCAAGTATATATTTCATATTAGTAATTAACATAAAATTAGAAATAATGAAGTATTACCACCATAAATAATCCAAAGTAAACAAAAGTCCTTTTCTTAAAGAACCAATGGGATTCCGTTTCTTTCACTAGGGACATTTCACTAGGCACATTTAGTATATATGTATGTTTTTTCCTATCACATCATACTGTTTCATCATGTTACTAAATGATTAGTTTCAAGCATACTTCTCTCACTTTGGTTTTGTTCATGTCTATGACTTGGCTCCCTCTCAAAGGACGGAAAGGGATACAGTCTCAAGGGAATAAAGCTATATTCACTGAAATAGAATTCTCTCTAAAATTGATTGAAAGCCAAGGAAACTTGGAGCTGATTTAATTGTGCTGTTGTGTTCTGTGAATTGACCAAGAGCCTCTTCCTTTCACTCATCAGTGAAGCTCTCCACTGGGTAAGAAGGCTGATTTCTGTCTTTAGCTATAGGTTGATACCATCATTTTAATGAAGGTCAGTTTCTGTGTCTCCTACCCATATGCTGCATAATGTTTCACAACAGAAATATGTGCTCTCCATAGTAACATAATACCCCTTGCCATGTTGATGATAAAATGTTGATTGTAGATTAAAAATATAATTCCATATCCATCTTGCTCCTGAAGAGAAAAAATTTTAATCACTCAAAACAAAAGTATTAACAGTGTGAATAGATGATAAATCTGCAACAATTTAAATTTGTTTTGGGAAATGAATTCTTTTATGAAGTATAATTTTAAAATTTACCTAGTGATGATTTTTATTTTTGTGAGGGAAATAAGTCTCACTCCTTGTATCTATATCCAAAGTGCTAACCTGCAAAATAGTAAAGAAGAGTGGAGCAAGGAAGCTGGTGGATGTGGGGCAGGTAATTCATATCCTGTGTAAGGGATCACAGGATTTTCCTGTGCAGTACTGGCCACCCATAACACCATTTAGTCTGATAAGGGCCAGCCCTATGAATATTTAACTTTCACCATGTTTGCTTTACTGATAGTGGGTCACTTTCATATATGAAATCTAGCCAATTTCTTATTATTAATTGGACCTTAGCTGCTGTTTAGGATTTAATATTCTTTCAACAATGATATGTATAATTTACATGGTAATATATACTCAAAATATGAGGACTTTGTTGTTGTTAGGTGCCATGGAGTTGGGCCCCACTCATAGCAACCCTCATAGGGTTTTCAATGGCTGATTGTTTTGGGGATTTCCTTAGGAGTGAATTGCCAAATCTTTCTCCTGCTTTTGTGGTTCTGAGGATGGAACCTGGGTCCTTAGAGAGTGCAGAGCAGTACCCTACCAACTGAGCTAAACCTCAGCCCTCAGTGAAATATAAGATGCCTTTTATCCTCTTATGTACTCAGGTTCTACTTTCAGGGGGGAATGAAAAGATTTCATAAGAATACAGGGCAGTGGTAATGGAGAGACATTGAATCTCTTTCAAGTTCACAGCAGAGGAAGAGTGATGTCACCAGCAGGCAAATTCCTAAGAGAGGAACAATAGTTGGAATGTCCATGAAAGAAGGTTAAGGATGGGGAGGTGGAAGTGTTGAGTAGCCAGGGAATGCCTGATGGTGATATAAGGGCACAGTCAGACAGTTTTCAGGCAACATGCTTCTTATGTGGTCCAGGCCATCCCTGATGGGCACGAGGTTAAAAGTCCTGATTGCCTTTAGAAATGTTGATCACTGAGGCAGGTGGATACCTCTTGGAGGGATATATAGCTTATTTGATCTAGTGCTTTTTCAAAGACCTATGGAATATGAACACAGACTTACCTTCTGTGACTCTCCTCAAAGGACTCTATGTTTTAATCAAACATAAACCTTCCTGTTCCTAGTGGCTCAAGTTTATGAGCTAATATGTGAGTATGTGTAATGCATGGCACAGAAAGAGAATATTCCGTACACATTGACTGTTATTATTTTAAATATTTCTCTAGGGTAGTATAAAAGATGGGATGACTGCTGGCAGCTTGAAGAAGGGTCTTAGAGACCAGAAGATATCCCTTCACGGCAATATGTTAGGGGGGACATTGAGGCAGAAAAATTGAGAAGGGTGAGCAAAGATAATGTAATGAGCATAAACTCAACAGGATTTGGTGTTTGAGTAAACATAGAGGGTGAGGAAGATGGAAGAGTCATGGATGATTCTAAGAATTCTGGCTATGGTCACCAGGAGTTACTGGTGCTGCTGAACAGAATGCAGAAAGATTGAGTAGATCCTGCTGCTATCCCACTGTGAGCAACCTTACAGCTGAACTACATTTCTGATGCCTGAAGACTTTCTTTACTCATAGGAGCAAAAGAGATGGGAAGTGCTAGGGAATGGGTTCCCAGCAACAGCCCATACCTGTTCTTTGACATTAGTTGGTGGATAAATACTCAGCATCTTTGTATCATAGGCAGGATAATACTGAGGTTTGTATTCTGCTTCCAGAGTTTGCCAGTGAGATACAGCTCTAGGTTACCCTACTGGTAACTTGTTTGATAACTGAGCCTTTTTGGCAGCCTTTTCTTCCTGGTCTCACTGCTTCAATCCCCTAATAATTTCTCCTAGGTAATCTTCTAAATAACTATCTGCACTGGAATTCTTGTCTCAGGGATTGTCTCTGGTAGAAATGAAACTAAGAGTACAGAAGGAAAAAAGAACAGGAAGAACAGGAAAATAACTTGTTTTAGACACTTTGAAGGGGAGATGCCTTTGAGATATTCAAGTATAGATGGGAAAGAAATACAATGAACTAAATAGGAATTCAGTAGCCAGTTGGACTCTATTTTCTAGATGGTAAGGTGCAAAAAAGAGACAGTAGAAATTTTGGAACATGCCCCCTCAAGGATAGGTCATAATGCAAGAAGTTTGCAAAAGTTAGGGAAAGGCATTTAAAAGATATGTTTAGAAAAGTGAGAACTGAATAAGAGAGCAATGCTAATGGAAGCCAGAATATAAAATTTTCTGAGAATCTGACTTTTCTCATTAAAATATAAATCCTTTTAGAGAAGACCATCTTTTGTCTTTGTAATGGCCAAAGTTCCTCACATACAATAATAAGAAATAAGTGTTTAATGAATGAATATCACTTGTCACACCTCACTGTGAAGATAAAGAACTGAGGTGTGAAATGGGGTGGAAGGAAGAGTAATTTAACAATTATTCCTATCTTATACAATCTTTTATGATCTCTGATTGGTTCTCTGCCTATGTTTGCTACAAAATGGATTCATATTGCAAAGATATTGTTCTGCCATGTTCCCTTCATGAGAAGAGGGAATTCTATATAAATCTATTTGTGATACAACTAACACTAGGAAATTTTGGCATAGAATGAAAGGAAAAGTGGTCTAATCTTGAAGGAGGTGGAGGGAGAAAGGACAAGGAATCCCATGGTACATAGTTCTGATCTTTGCCCACTTCCTTTTGATATGACTGACACATCAGAATTCTCTTCCATTACTTTGTTGCTGCTTCATAGGTTAGAACAGGAAGTTGTGACATGATATTATCATAATATAATTATTTTTCTGGAGATGAGTGTACTGGCAGATGGTGTAATCCCAGCAATGGGAGGCAGAGGTAGGAGAATTGTGATTTTGAGACCATCCTGGTCTACATAGCAAGACCCTGTATTAAAAAAAAGGAAAAAAGAAGATGAAGAAAGATATAGAAGAGGAGAGAGTAAGAGAAGCCAGAGGAAGAAGGGAAAAATTGCTTTGGGTCTGGATTTTGAGGTCATTTTATTAATTTATTTTTCTATGTAGTTTGAGATAGCTCAGAAAAGCCATTTCTTTCAATTGTTCTATATTATAACATGTTCTGAATTTGTAGTCAGTCAATAGTTTATTTATCATAGGTAGACTTTTATGGATAAAACTCCTAAACATTTTAGAAATTGCACACTCTCCTTTGAAATTATAATGAGACTTAACTTGTAAGGCCAAGTGGTATTTATATTAAGTTAATGAAGAGAGATAAGGCAAACACTTATCTTGGGTTTAGTGCCTTCCTTCAGGAGTTTTCCTTTAAGACATTGCATCTAGTCTTTCTAGATTGTTAAAAAAAAAACTTGCTTAAAACTTTTCTAGAATTATACAAGGGCCGGGGTTTAACTCAGTTGGCAGAGTGCTGCTCCATACTTTCTGAGGATCTGGGTTCAAAACAATCAGCCATTGTAAACCCTACGAATAGCAGATAGGCACTGACATAGTGTCAAGCAAGGTGCAGTGTCAGGGAATGTTTTGTTCTGTTGTACATAGAGTTGCTATAAGCAGGATCCCACAACACCTAATAATTACAACAACAACAAGAATTATGAAAAAGTGGCTGAACTGAGTTATTTGGATAGTGGATAAACTTAGTTATTTGTAACTTAGTGGATGCACTTAGTTATTTGGAACCAAACCTGTCAATTTTGTAAATTCTGGGAAATTATGGCTTTGAATACATTTATTATTTAAAGAATACTTTGTGATCAATTCTATATATTTTCTTCCAGTGTTCAGCATCCCTAAGATTGTACTCAGTGCCCTGCTTCCTCCAGAAGTATCTTTTTTTACATTGTCTACTGTTGTACTAAGTCAATTACCAAGTTGTCTTTTCTCATTTATATGAAGCCATTAAACCAATGTCCTGTTCTGTGCAGATACAATGAGCAATCACTGACAGTTTTCCACTTAATTACATGCTTCACTGGATGCTTCTTGATTGAAAATATTCTCTCATAATTCCCTTTGTTTTATGCTCATGATCTCACCCCTGTAACATAAGGGATGATAAAGGAAGCTCTGATTCAACAAGATGGCTTCTGTAGGTAGGAGCTACACCTGTCACTTCATGGCATACAGAGCATCCTTGCCCTTTACCATCAGGCCAGAATGTTGAATCTGGATTGTTCCCTCTAGGTCATTGAATCTTTCATTTTCTAGGAGAGATTGCTCAGCCCTTGGGCTGTGACATCTCTGAATGCTGTTCATTAGAGGCCAAGCGCCTGCTTTCAGTGGCCTTTGCTGATGTTTGGGAAAAGCAAAGTGGCTGTGACATTTCAATTCAGGTTTTTTTTTTTTTTTTTTTTTTTTTTTTTTTTTTTTTTTTTTTTTTTTTTTTTTTTTTTTTTTTTTTTTTTTTTTTCAGTTTCCTGACCTCCTGGTCCTTGGACCAGTAATTAGTGAGAGCCTACAACTCCCATGACAGGTCAGGAAGCTCTTAAACAGCTTTTGAGAAAGTATAACAGAAATATCTATGCTCAACCAATAGTGTTATTTATTAGACCCACAAAAACATTGAGCTACAGTTGGACCAAGGGATACTTAGAATGAAGATTTTGTTTGAATTCTTAATCTTATGTGAACTGAACTCTTAACCCTTGACTAAGTTTTTGTTTTGTTTTGTTTTGTTTTAACCTGATAGTCATTTTAATCACCATAAAGTGATACATGTGGAGAGCCAGGTCGACCCAATGAGGAAGAAGGTATTTGTTGGGTTCAGTGTTCATTTCTTTTCCTCCCAAATTCTTTGACTAGAAGGGCTTGCTAAAATGTCGTAGTTTTGCTTAAAGTGTTAGGTCTGTTAAAATAAAGTTATTCAAAAAAGAAATAACAACTTGGGACTCATTCATTAATTGCTGATTTATCAGCCAACATATTTATAGTGCTACGTGGCTGGGCGCGGTGGCACACACCTGTAATCCCAGCGGCTCCGGAGGCGGAGGCTGGAGGATTGCAAGTTCGAGACCAGAGGCAGCCTGCATAACTTACCAAGACACCATCTCAAAAGTAAAAAGGAATGGGCTGAGGGTGCAGCTCAGTGGTCCAGCACTTGCAGAGCATGCAAGTGCGAGGCCCTGGGTTCAACCCCCAGTACCACAAACAAAAACAAAACAAAACATATTTATAGTGCTACCTATGTAAAAATATTAGAATTGGAAGGAATCTCAAAGAATTATCTAATCTATTCTCCTATCTCGCAGACAAAGGAAATGAAGCACAGAGGTGAAATCACTTCTCTTGAAGTTGACTCTTTTTATTAGAACTGGCATCAGAACAGATGTCTTAAGAATCTTAGTCTAGTACTATTTCCATTATTCTGCTTATGATGTCTTTTCATGAGACTATGTTTTGGAAGAAAATATAAAATTGTAAAAGTGCCAGAGAATAAAGGTTAGCCTGAAGGAACAAAGAAGGCTGGAGAAGGCTGAGATTATTGTTAAAACAATTTTTTCTGAGCACTAGGTTGTTAGAGCAGAGTGCTTTGGAAGCTTTTTGTTTGTTTATTTTACAGTGCTGGGGGGTTTTACAGTCCTAGGGGGGCATCAAACATGCTAGGCAAGCGCTCTACCACTGAGCTGCACCTGCAGCCCCCTTTTGTTTTTTATTTTGAAACAAGGTCTTCTAAATTGTGCAGGTTGCCTCTGGCCTTGAACTTGCGATCCTCCAGCCTTAACTTCCTGAGTCACTGGGATTACAGTTGTGTGACATGGTACCTGATGAGGAGAGTATTTTTGATTCCATTTGTAACCTTGTAAGTACCTGATGTTGTCTCAAATATCTTAAACTCAAAAGTGTTTGGTTGTCTTTCTAAGATGGAAATGTTTCCTTTGCTTGACCATTTTTTTTCACTCAATTAGATATCAAAACCTTACTAAACAAATTTATATAAAAAAGAATGAAAAATAAAAGGACACTCACCTTTTTTGCCTCAACAACATGGAAGACTGAACCAAGTCCACCCAAATCCCTGCGTCTTTTGTGATCTCGGGAGCATGGAATAGCTTGGGGTGAAGTCAGAGAGGAACAGCAAGATTTTGTCACAGTAGTCAGTAAATGAAGGGGAACCTGAGCTTATCCTTAAAAACCAGGAATTTGAATAGATTAAGAAGAGCTGTCAGGGTTGTTGTTTAGGTGCTCATTAGACACATATTGGAAAATGTGCCTTGATACTCACTACTGTGTAGAGTTTTGGAGATTAGTGGGAGATGAGCTGGGTGAGCTGGAGTGGGTCTTGGCTGGGGACCTCTTCGGGCCCACACTGTGAAAAGGATTAATTCCACAGTAGGTTCCTGAGTAGGGAGATGGCTTTGGGAACATACCACTGCAGGAAATTTAGTCTGATATATTAGAACAAGTGGAAGCAATGAAAGGAAGATGCTAGAGTACTCAAGACAGGAGGTCTTAACTCGGAAGGTCAGTAAAGAGGAGGAATGAATTTGTAAAACAAAACCATAGAAGCATAGGTTGTACTCAGGCTGATTTCAATGCAGGAGAATGTGAGAAACACAACTTTACGCTTCAAGTTGGAGAGAAGACTGATGTCTTATAAACATTCGATTTGGTGAAAAGTTGAATAACAAGGATGAAAGGCAGAGGAAAGTTAACTGTCATTACAGTGTGACCTTTTCCAGATTTTGGCATCTGCTGTCAGTTTGTCATTCTTCCTGGAGGGCTGGGAACACACTGGGGTGAGGATGATGATGTTCCGTTTCTCTGTTCCCAGCATGTATCATAGAGGCCTATAGCCTCTATAGCAGGTTCTTAGCAAGACAGCTTGAACCTGGCTATCTGGGAAGATGCTACTATTATTTGGAAAAGTAGAGACTATAGACGGGGAATAAATAATATGTAGAAATTCTGCATTTAAGGAAACAGAAGGAACTTCATATATAATTCCCTTAACTGTAGTTGGAAATGGTGTATCTTGAGTAGTGCCAGGGCCAGTGATAAAGACTGACTGACTGAATGGAATTTAAAGTTGAGGTTTTGAGGCTGGGCAAAGTCTGTGAGAATGGGGAGTGAGAGAGCAAAGGATATAAGGTTGGGCTATAAACTCTCAGCTCTACCAAAAATGTCTGAGAAAAAAGAAACTGTATGTAAAGACATTGTTCAGTATTGAGTTTAGGAACATATGTTTGTCCAGCATTTTGGAATGATTATTTATTTGATATATTTTATCTTCATTTCTCTTGTTAAAAAGCAAGAATAGCATCTCAGTGAGGTCAAGAGGAGAAATATAAAGGCCAAGAAGCACAATTTCCTTGCTGTTTTAAGTAAGGCACATTTAACTTGAGGCTTCCATACTCTGGGGAGGACTTGGACGTTAATGGAAAGGTGATGAAAAAGGAAAAGATGCAAAGCCTAAGGAAATAAGACAAAGCTACAAAAGAAATTTTCTAAGGTGAAGAAAAGTGGAATTGAGCATAAGGGGTAGAATTTTTATTACTGTTTTTTATTAATAATATATGAGGGAGCAAGGCCAATAGAGAACATGAGAGAGTAGATTAAGGAAAAATGTGATTGGAATGTCTGAGAGATCAAATTATCTTTTCATTACTGCATTTTAAAAAGAAGAACATTTCAAGACTGAAATATGTTCTGTTTTTCTGGGGATTCATATTGTTAAAAGCCTATTATAGCTTCTTTCTTGATATTAATGTACTTGCTAGGGTTGGTGAATCATGGCTAAGGACTTCACAGTACAAATCAAAAAGCATTTAATGAAGATTAGAGCTGAGTTGTGCCAGACGGAAGAAGAGCAGTGGCATTAAGCTGTAAGAATATCTCTCAAAACCATGAGCTACTAATTTTTCTTGGTGCCCAGACCCAGTCTCTGTGTATCTGGGATGCCTGGGCCAGAAGTGTGAACTGATGAGGTGGTAAGAAATTGGGCCAGATTTTGTAGCTCTTGTCTGTAAACCCTGCTTCAAGAGTTTGTACTTTCCTAAGAAAATAATGAGATCTGTTCTGTTTAGAACACTATCTGGCTAAAGCATGGTGATTACATTAGCACACATTGGTGGAAGGCAAACACATCATGTAGGGAAGAAAATAAGATTAAGGCCATGGGCATGAAGAGAAGTTGGCAGACTTGGGGCTATCTGGAATGACAGGAATGAGTGTGAAGTAGGAGAGTCAGGAGCCTTCCTTGGCTTGAGCAGCTGGATAGGTGGTGCTGCTGCCCTTTGAGAGACAGAACCCTGGAGGAAAAACCAGCTCCGGGATATTTTCTTAATTAAAAAAAATTAAAAATTGAGGTTAACTACACATTACATAAAATTTACCTTCTGAATAATTTCTTAGTGTATAAATTCAGTAATGTTAGTATATTCATATTGCCATATGACCAATCTCCAGAACTCTTTTCATTATGGGAAACCGAAACTTTGTATGCAATAAGCAGCAACTCTCCATATGCTGGGATTTAGCTCATTTGGTAGAGTGATGCTCTGCAGTCTCTGAGGTCCGAGGTTCATATTCCCAGCATCACAAAAATGGGAGAAGCACAAGGCTATCCTAAAATAACCAGCCACTGAAAACCCTATGAGGATCACTATGCATCAGACACAACTTGATGGCACCTAACAACAGCAACAACCCCATATGCTTTTCCCAAAGCCCTTGGCAGCTGCCGTTCTACTTTCTTTCTCTCTGAATTTGACTACGTTACATACCTCATGTAAGTGGAATCATGACAATATTTGTCTTTTTGTGATTGGCTTTTTTCACTGACCAGGATGCCTTTAAGTTTCATCCACCTTGTAGCACATATCAGCATTTCCTTCCCATTTCAGGTTCAGTAATAACACATTATATGTACAGTGGTACCCCAGCACTTGACCACAATCCACTCTAGAAGACTGGTACAGTGAGGATCAGTGCAAGTGCTGTTTTTTTTTTTTTCATAAGAAATAATGTAAATATATTTGTTGGGTCCAGCACTATGCTGAATGGCTGATTCAGGTACATGTATGACTTTCAATAAGTTCTTTTTATAATTCAGTGTTGTTCTTACTGCTTTCCTCTTTCCTTCATGTTTAGCACTAGAAATTTTCTTGGATGGCATGATGATCATATGATATATGTAAGAATTGTTGTTGTTTTTAGGTGCCTTCTAGTTGGTGTCCAACTCATAGCACAGCATTTATTGTTAGTGCTTCTCTGCTATTCATAGGATTTTCAATGGCTGATTGGTTTTTTGGGAGTGGGTTGCCAGGTCCTTCTCCCAAGGCTACAGCATCTGGTGTTCCCAGGTGGTCTCCTGTCCAAGTGCTAATCAGGCTGTACCCTGCTTAGCCTCCAGGATCTGACAGGATCCCATGCCACAGTGGTATGGCTGCAGCCAATATGTAAGAATATATACATTAAAACAAACAAACAACAACAATAAGATCATCAACACAGCACCAGGATGGTTCTTTACTGCTTGAAATCAACAAATAAAGTGATACTTTCCTAATCAGTTCACTTAGAAGCTTCATGGGTAAGTGTGGTGTCTCATACAAGTTTTAGCCTGGCAGTTAAGTGCTGACCAAGTGATCTAGCACTGAACCAGAGTTCTGTTGAGAATATTGGGTGATAATTGAAATGTTTGAGCACAGAGAAGTTCTAGTGCTAAGGTATATACCATGCCACTATATGTGCCACATTTTATTTATCCATTCATCCATCAATGGACACTTGGTTTGCTTCCATATTTTGGCTATTATGACTAATAGTTCTATGAACATAGGTGTATAAATAAATCTTTAAGACATTGCTTTTAATTCCCAGAAGTGGAATTGTTGGATCACGTAGTAACTTTATTTTACTTTCTTTCTCTTCCTTTCTTTTTTCTTCCTTCCTTTCTTCATCCTTCCTTTCCTTTCTTCCTTTGTTAAAAAAGAACCATCATGCTGTTTTCCATAGCCACTGCTTCATTTCACATTCCCACCAACAGTGAACAAGGAACAGTTGCAATTTCTTCAAATTATTGTTACTAATATTTGTTATTTTCTAGTTTTCTTTCTTTTCCTTTTTCTTTATTTTAAAGAGTGCCCATCCTAAATTTAAGTGAGAAGATGTATCTCATTGTAGTAATGGGATATGTTTTGATATGTGGAATTTGAGGCCTTGTAAAAGATATGGGTAAGAAATGGGGGAATCTTTTAGTCCTGTGTGAATTTTAAATACTAAGAACAAAAGCAAGAGCAGGGTGACATAGTTTATGAATCTCCCAGAACCCTCTTCAAAAATTGGCAAGTAAAGGCAGATTAAAAAAAAAAAACACCTCTATCACCACCAGAAAAAACTGTGAAAATCTCTACAAAATAAAGAATAAGATTCTCTGTGAACTCCAAAATACAAACAACAAACGAATAAAGCAATAGGAACTGTGCTGCCTGAGTAACTGTGGGAAAGAGTGAGGAAGGCAAAGAGAGAGTCAGAGAAGTCAGAAATCAACATGGCCTTTTCAGCAGGGGAAGCTTTGCAGTAAGGCTTCTCTGGGAACAGCAGCAAAAACTAGAAAAAGGCTTTGGAGGCATCAATTCCTGAAGGAGAGGGAGGGAGCTGTAGAAAGACTGGGTAGTGATGAGGAGTTCTGGATCCTAGGAACTCTTAGAATTAACAGTCCAAAGTCCCCTTTCTGGGCAAAAAACTTAATGAGAACCAACTGATGTGACTAGAATAGAGAGTGAACAGGGCAGGGATTCTAGGAGCAGAGGAAAGAGAAGATCTATTAAAAATGGAGAAAAGGAGATTCTGGAGCTGAGAAGTAGAAACCTCTGGAAAGGAAAAGAAAGAATTGGATCATTCCCTAGTTCTCCAGAAATGCAGACTTGACAACATTTTGATTTTTGCTCAGTGAAACTCATTTTGGATTTTTTAACTGTAATACTGTAACATAAAATTTATATTTTTTTAAGTCACTAAATTTGTGGGTTTATTATAGCAGCCACAGAAGACTGATGCAATTGGCTTAAATATAATTTCTTCTTCACAGGGGTTATATTGGATATTGGACTGGTGTCTAAAATCCATTCTACACTTCATGTATTGCTGTGAATATCAAAAAAAAATTGGTCCTAGTCCAAATGGTCCATATGTCTATTTTATATAATAATCTCTGTATGTATAATAAAAATAAATAAAATTAAAATCTATACTAAATATTCTCTTTTACTATACAGGACACAGTGATATTCTATTCTATTTCATTAAAAATCAATTGATTTTATGTCACATTAAATAAATTGATTTTATGATCCAGAAGTAATTTTCAATATGGAAGTTGAAAAATGCTCTTCTAATAAGCTTTCCTGACTGGCAAATTACACTAGAATGCTAAAATTTTCATTTCCTGGACTCCCTTGATCTAACAGTCCAGTTGTGATTGGATTTGGCCAAACAAATGGACTCGCATGAAATTAGCCACCAAACCTCTCTTGAGTCACTCTGAGTGACTATAGGACTTGTGGAGGTGACCCTCTTATCAGTCTTTGTTCCTTTGTTGAATACTTAAAACCCCAGTTGTTAGTTACAGGCTACTAAAAAATGTGTACCTTGTATATTTGTTTGAATATGGTTAGGTATATATTTTCAGTGATTTTCATTGCATGCTTTAGTCTTTAGAAGTCCCAAAAGGCAGAGTTTTAAAAGCACAGGTGGCTCTAAGTACAAAAACACATACATATGTATATTTTTGTATAGGGGTAATCTGAAAAAAATATTTTGCTTCTGGTCTGGCCCTGTCATTGACTGATTGGAACAGAGAGAATGGATGTTGGTATAGGTACCCTGGGCAGCCAGGCTGGCACCTCCAGGCAGACCAGAAGCCTTTTTTATTAATGATATGTTGTTTGTCCAGAAAGAATTGTTTATTTACAAAAATACAAAAAGTTAAAGGAAATGCAAACATACAAGGCTAAAATATTTTGTCTAACAGAAAGTGGAAAGCAGGAAAAACACAAAGTGAAGCCAAGGGGGAGAAATGGGTATATGCCATGCATATCCTGAGGTCAAGCGACAGAAGGAAAAGCAAGTGTCTCCAATCATGCTCCACCAGGAGGCACTGAATTTGTGACAGTTAATTGCTCTCATTGTAGCATCTGAGGTCATTTGCATTTGTCATTATCTAAATTGACCATGTGTTGGTTAAGTAAATATCCTCATTCTTTAGGAAAATTCAAGCTATTTTCATTCCTGATAAAGCTTTTCAGTTCCCTCTCCTTTTCGAGAGAGTAGAGGGAAGAATGAATGAGAAAGGGCACCTATGAACAGAAAGAACAGGTTTAAGTTCAGCCTCATTATGGCAGATTAGATTCAAGTCATGCGGCCACTTAAAGCATCATGTAATTTAGTGATCAAAACTGGGTCTGTTTTCAGCTTAAGTTTCAAATCCTTCCCCCCAAAAGACAGGAGTCTTATGGCCCAGATCGTCTTCTCTTCATAGCCCAGGCAGGCCTCAAACTCAGAACACTCCTGCCACAGCATCTGGGATTACATGTGTGTGCCTGGCTTTTAGCTTTAGTATCTTAATTAGCTACAAACAATCTCTTAACAACTTTACCTCAGTTGTAGATGCTGCTCTGATGTCTCTGAGGCCCTGGGTTCAATCCCCAGCACCATAAAAATGGAAGAAGGACCTGGCAGCCCACTCCCAAAACAATCCTGAAACAATCAGCCACAGAAAACTCTATGAATAGCAGAGAAGCACTGACATACTGCCAGGCAGGGAACAGTGTTGGGGAGTATTGTGTTCTATTGTACACAAGATCACAAAGAGACTTGAGGGCACCTAACGACAAGTGTACAGATCTACTTTGTGGAGTTGTATGTAGTATCTATGATTTTTTGAAATACTTAGGTTGAAATCCTTGCTGAGGTAAAAATTTTCTAACAGTGAATGAATTAAATCTTAGTGACCTAATGTCAGTGCCTTTAAATGGGTAGGTCTGAAGAATACTTAGAATTAATGTAAAATAAACAGTGTCTGGCATATTGTAAATGCTACTATTAGAAATACTTAAAAAATTTTGTTAGTTTTCACAATCAAGGGCCAAATCATTAGAGATAGGATCAACTACAATCCTAGCAAAATCTTCAAAGCTGTTTTTGCTCTTTAAAAAAATGTCTAAAAATAACAAGACTTGTCTATTAACTATTAATCTCCCAAGCACTTGAAACAAGAGAATCCGCAGAGCCTTAGGGCTTAAGCCCCAGGCCAGATATTAATGTCAAGTGCTTTTTAAAATCTAAATATTTTCCCTCAGGCTAAATTATCACCTTGGGCCTACTAGAAAGCCATAGCAATTGAAATATAAAAAAGTGTATCTAGGAGGTTCTCAGATAGAAGACTTCATGGTAAATTTTGACAAATAATTACTTAATCTGTCTTAATAACAACTGAGTGAAATGACGTCCATAAACTTTTTTAAACTAAGAAAAATAATGACAGTAATAGTAAGAGCCAATATTTATTGAGCCCTTAATTTTATGTCAGGTGCTATGGTCAGTACTTAAAATATGTTGTATTATGCAAACCTCACAACTACCTTATGCAACAGGTACTGATTTTATAAGCAATGAAACTAAATACAGTGAGGTCAAGTAATTTATTAGAAGTCTCACCTGCAGCATGTGGTACCAGATTTCAGACCCAGGCCATCTGATTCCAGAGTTTCTTATCATTTCAATGGGTCTTGTCTTCCTATATCAAAGGGGCTCAACACACATGAATCAAGCAATTCCACACTTTGGCATTCTGGCTGACTCAATTGCTCATGATAGCTAGATCATGTGTAAAATTCTCATATTATAACCAGAATTGGTATTTGGGAGGTTAATATAAGAAGTCCATGGGTGTGGAGGAATCATGACAAATGACAAATACATTTAATCAGATTCTTTTGGTGTCCTTGGGGCCAGCTTTTATGCATAATAAAGATTATGTGGAGTTACATTAGATTTTAAAATTAATCTTTTACTTAGTAAAAGCTACCAGTAGCATGTTTCCATTAAACATAAATATAATTCTATACATAAATCTAAGAAATTTCAATAGTCGTTTCTAAAGGAGGCTTTCCAACTTCTTTTACAACACATATTAAAATTGCTCTAGGTATTTAAAAATACTATTAATTTCTTTTTAAGAATTTTTACAAAATTCTTTAATTAATTAAATAATTCTAAATCCATTGAAACAAAATATCAACATTGTAAATTTTCAGTGCTCTCCATACACCAATAGTATTACTAAACTTAAAATTTTACAGTCATACTAAATATCAGGTAATTAATTGCATATTTTCAAAATTAGAAGATTAGAATAAATTGATTATATATTTTCAAAATTAGAAATTGCAAGATGGAGACAAATATGTCAAATTGTCTTAATCATAAAAAAAACACACGAGTTACACATTGATTATTCTCTTACTGAAGCTATAATTAATGTTATCATCTTTGGTCTTAGTTCTAACTTTCCCAAGATTTAAAGATGCTTATTCTTTGCCTTGGAAACAGATAACTTTACCATTCAAGAATTTAGAATTTCCTTCCCAAAGAGACTTCGGGTTATCTCAGATGAGGTTCATATTTACCCAAGATGTTGGAGTGCTGTGAAATCTGGAGCTGCAGAAACCCTGGTGTTTTTGTTTGAGTTATGGTTTGGATCTGAATGTCCCCTGGGGTCATGAGTTTAAAATTTTGGTCCCTAGTTGGTGGTGCTGTCTGGGAGGCCATGAGACTTTTGGAGATAGGATTTTTGCTTTGGTGAAGTAGCTCCCTGGGGGTGGGCCTTTGGAGGATCTTACTCCTGCAGCACAGGTTGCTTTCTTCCTCCTGCCCTGTGTGCTACAAGGCCACTTTCTGCAGGCTCTGCCACCATAGCCACCATGCCTGTCCTGCTATCATTATGGACTGACCCTCTAACTGTGAGCTTCCAATAAACCTTTTCCTATATATGCTTTTTTGGTTGTTTTTCTGCTATGGTGATGACAGCTGACTAATTCTGTTTGTTTGTTTTGTATTGTATAATAATTGGCAGGTAACATTCTTTTTTTAATATTTGCCATGTCCAGGAGGACTGAAGTCCATTCCTTTAGATTTAAGTGGAATATTACCTCATTCTCAAAGTTGATTTATGTGTGAAAAGTTCACCTAAGTTACTTTATTATTTGATTGGATGAACTAATTTATTTACTGCTTGATCCTATTTTAATTATTTTCAGATTTTTTCCTACATATCATCACTGAAGCTCTTATAATTATTTAAATGATATCCTATCAGATTCCAAATATCTCTCAAGGCTTTTGCTAAACTGTGAAGAAACATCAAGGTCATACAAGTTAACTATTTTATTTAACTTAAGCATGTCATTGTACTTATATTTGGAAAAAGCACAAGTTTTATTTGAGTCAACATCCACTAAATAGAGTAATTTTCCCTCCCATTGTTTTGCAAAAGTTTTCCGATTCTTATTAAAGCTATTTGCCTTTACCAAGTCTTTCTAAGGCATTTCAAACTCAGTTTTCCTATGAACATAATTTTTCTACTTATACTTCAAGAAGTTTGTATAATTCTTAATCAAATTGAATAATTATAATAACATAACCCAATAATATAGCTGACTCCAGGAGGTCATATACTTTAACTGTTGGAAGTAATATGTACCTGTGTATTGTATTATCAGCATAGTCTGCAAGTTATGCATACTTAGTCATTTAGAGGGGAAATGGAAGAACATTGACTCAAAAAAGAAATAGAAAATCTGAATCATCCTATAAAAAGATTTAATTAGTAATCAAAAATCTTTCCCCAAAGAGATGTCCAGATCCAGTTGGCTTCGCTATTGAACTCTATCAAATATTTCAGAGAAAATAATACCAATCCTTACAAACATTTTTAGGAACTAGAGGAAGGAATACTTCCCAATACATTCTATGAGGTCAGTACAGATAATCCCAGGGTAACAGTGGCTGGACTTATGTTTGTGAATTTATGATGCTGTAGAAGTGATATCCATTCTGCAGAAACTGTACTTTGAATTTTGATCTGTTCCCAGATGATCAACATGCAGTACAACATCTTCAATACTGGGCAGCAGCAGTAAATTGCAGCTCCCAGTGAGCCCTGGAATTATTAGAGAAAGCAACTGAAACTGTATAGTGTACCATATCACTGAGGTACACAGAGGGTAGGTTAGGTGTATTAAATGTACTTTCTGCTCAGGATATTTTCACTTTATTACAGATATATTGTGTTGTAATCCCATTACAGAGCTGGGGTTTAACTCAGTTGGTAGAGCACCAACTGAGCACTTTCTAAGGACCCAGATTTGATCCCTAGCTCCACAAAAATGGGAGAAGGATGTGGCAGTCCTCTCCCAAAACAATCCTGAAACAATCAGCCACTGAAAACCCGATGAGGGTAGCTATGAGTCGGACAGGACTCAGTGGCACCTAACAACAACAACAACAACAATCCCATTATAACTCAAGGAACATCTGTATAACCATAATAAGAAAACCCTGACAAAGGAATCATAAAAATGAAAACTACAGATGAATATCTGAATGTAGAAATTAATATTCTTAATAAATTATTAGTAAACTGAGTTTAGTAACATACAGAAAGTCTAATAGATCATGTCCAAGTAGGTTCATTACAGGAATTCAGGACTGGTTTAAGATCTGAAAATCACTTAATTTAGTATACCATATTAAGAGAAAAAAGGATAGTAAAATACATGATGCTCTCACTAGGCACAGAAAAAGCATTCATAAAATCTAACATTATTCATAATAAAAACTCTTAATAAAAAAGCAATAGAGGGAAGCTTTCCCCATTTGGTAAAAGATATTTATTAAAAATCTACAGTTACCATAATATTTAATAGTGAAGGACTGAAAATATTTACATTGGAAAGGAAGAATTGAAATAATATTTATTATAAGACACTAAGGTACTGTTCTGATATATGGTTTTATATGTATAAAATCCTAATGAAGCCAAGGGAAAATTACTAGAACTAATAAGCAAGTTTAGAAAAGTTGCAGGATGAAAGATCAATACACAAAATCAACTATATTTCTAAATAATAGCAACAAAAAATTCTGAAAATGAAGTTAGTAAAGCAATTCCATCCACAATAGAATTAAAAAGGACAAAATACTGAGGAATAAATTTGGTGAAGAAATGAAAGTTTTACATACTGAAATTATAAATTAATACTGAATTAAATTAAAGATTTAAACAAATGAGGAGATATTCCATGTTTCGGTGTTAGAATAGTCATAATTATTAGGATGGCAATACTTTCCAAATGAATCTATATGTTTAATGCAATCCCTACCAAAACCCAAAGGTTTTTGAAAAATTTAACAAGATGTTTTAAAATTTTATTTTGAAATGCAAAGGACTTAGATTAGCCAAAATGACTTCATAAAAAAAGAATAAAGCTGGAGGATTTATTTAACGAAATCTCAAATCTTATTATAAAACTATAGCCATCAAGACAATTTGATATAGTGATGAAGATAGTCATATTGGTCAATGAAACAAAATAGAAAGTCTATAAATGAATTTTTACATTTATAGTCTATTGATGTTTGAAAAAAGTACCATGCATTTCAATGGAGAAAGAATAATCTTTTCAACAAATGGTCCTGGAACAAATGGGTATCATATGCAAGCAACATAAACAACAAAACAAAAACCAAACCAAACCCAAGCAACAAAACGTTAGAGCTATTCTTCACAAATAGACAAAAATCTACTCAGAATATATCATGGACCTAAAGGTAAAAGATAAAACAAAATTTTTAGAAGAAAGCCAAAGAGTAAAATCTTTGTGATCCTGGATTAGGCAAAAGAGTCTTAGACACAGAAACAAAAGAAAGAACAATTAAAGAAAGAAATTGGTCAACTGGGTTACATTAAAAATTAAAACTTCTCCCATGCTTCAAAAAAATCATTAAGAAACTGAAAATACAAGTCACATACTGAGGAAAATACTTGCCAATTATACAACAGATAATGGGATTGTATACAGCGTAAAGAACTGGTACAAATCATTAAAACAAGAACCAAATTTATAAATGGACAAGTTCAAAAGAGGTCCTTGTACATGCTATATCGATGAGCTTTTGCCATGGTAGCAAGTACCAAGACTAGTAAAAACCAAAGGGACTCCTCTAGGAGTCACAAGGGAACCTGCTGTTAGTATGTTGTCATAGGTGCCATTGAGTTGTGTGTTGAGTTGGGTCCAACTCACAGCGATCCTTGCATAACAGAACTAAATACTCCCTTACACTGTGCCACGCCTGGCACTATGTCAGTGCTTCTCTGCTTTTCATAGGGTTTTCAATAGCTGATTGTTTTGGGAGTGGTCTTCTCTCAAGCCTACAGCACCCAGCATTACCTGGCAGTCTTCCATTTTAAGAACTAACCAGACCTGAGCCTGCTTAGCTTTTGAGATCAAACAGGATCAGATATGAGGGTGGTAGGAGCCATCAAGTCAGGTGTGTCTTGAGAGGCTGCAGGGAGAGGTTGCTGGGAGAGGCTGAGAGTTGTCAATGCATGATGCACATGCTGTATTTGGGAACAGCCGCTGTTGAGAAGAGCAGATGCTATTCTAAGACACATATTTGTTGGGAGTGTGTTATTGCTCAGACAACCCTAACCTTTTGTCATCCCCATCATGAGCCATCCTCAAGGGAAAAGGGTGTGTGTGGTGGCAAGAAGAGTACTGGTATTTTTGTATATGTTTCACTAAATGTAAAGAATAGTAACTTTCTGCCTTGATGCCAAATGTGGTTTTAAGTTCAGAACCTTCGAGTAGATATTTTAGGCATATAAAAACAAAACAAAACAACTGGAAAACACAACAAAAGCCCTACACATTTATGTGACAGAAGTCTATAACCTTTGTGTTTGAGTCAGAAAAATATTCAGAAGAGAGAAATAAATCATAGTTATTTAATCATCATTTATTTGTCATAATAATCCTTTGGGCTAGGTATTACTTTTTAAGTTAGAAAATTGAGACCAAGTGTGTAAATTAATGTATCCATGGTTGTACAGGGAGCAAAACAATAACTTAACTTGATTCCCTGACTTCAATCCTAGTGCTTCCATTCTGTCAGGACCTGGTGTTTTTTTGGCAGGTAAGAGCCAAGAAATAGAATTTGTTTATTTATTTTTTATTTAATTTGTTTTGGTACTTGAGGGTCGAACCCAGGACCTTGTACATACTTTGCAAGTGTGCTACCACAAAGCTGTACCATCACTCCATTTTAAAAATATTTTCTATCTTAAGACAATTTCTCACTAATTGCACAAGCTTGCCTCTGGCACGGAACTTGGCAATCCTCCTGCATCTGTCTCCTGAATCTCTAAGATAACAGGGTTGTGCCACTGCACCTGGCTAGGAAATAGAATTTTATGTTATATAGGACCATACAATTTGGAGATAGTTCTTTGAGCCCTGGTAGGACAGATAGTGTCACCCTAATGGCAATGGTCCTTCTGGAATTCCTTATAATGCTCATGGATAACACATAGTTATATTTTAGACAAATCACGCTGACTCCCAATTTCCTCCTGAAAATGGAGATAAATTATATGTTACATGTATTTATTTATTTTTTGTCCTCCCTAGAATGTCACCTACATGAGGGCAGGAACTTTACCCTGCTCCTTTTCTATAGCACTAAATAGACTCATTTGTTAAATATTTGTTAAATTCATTACATGAATGACTGTACTTTGTACTTGTCATCTGTTTTAGTTTCCTAGGACTGCTATAACAAAGTATCAGAAACAGGATGGCTTAAGCAACAGGAATTGATTGCCTTCCAGTTCTGGAGCCTACTCCAACACAACTTCATTATTTCTAAAGGCTGGGGTTTAACTCAGTTGATAGAGTGCCACTCTGCAGTTTCTGAGGCCATCAGTTCAACCTCCAGCACCGCAAAAATGGAAGGATGTGGCAATCCACTCCTGAAGCAGTCGCCAAACAATCAGCCACTGAAAACCCTGTGAGGGTCGTTATGAGTTTGACAGGACTAGTGACACCTACAAATAATTATTTCTACAATGACCCTGTTTCTAAACAAGCTCACATTCTGAGGTACTGGGGATGAAAATTTTAATGTATAAAATTCTTTGCAGAAAATTTAGCCAATAACATAACACCAATATTAACAGTTAAATAAAACATAGTCCTTGCTCTTGAGGAGCTCACAAGTTCTGGAACATTGCTGGAGAAGCAATTCACAAGTTTTAAGCAACACATGGATTTTATACTGTTTAGGAACTTTATTTCTGAAGTGGGCTTTAGTTTTAGAGCAGTTGTAGGTCCACAGGAAAACTGAGAGGGAAGCGTTGGCATTTCTCATCTAGCCACTACCCCTATACATGAATAGTCTCTCCCATTATTGGTATTCCCCATAAGAGCTATCCATTCCTTACAATATGTGAACCTACAGTAGGCATATAGTAATTACCCAAAGAATGTAGTTTACATTAGTGTTCACTCATTGTGTTTTACATTTTATGGGTTTTGGCAGATGTACAATGTCATGTAACTACTGTCACAGTATATAAAACAGTTTCACACCTGGGTGCCATGGCACTTTCCTGTAATCCCAGCTACTTGGTAGGCTGAGGCAGGAGGATTGTGAGTTCAAGGCCAGAGGAAGGAAGCCCATGCAACTTAGTGAGATTCTATCAAAGTCACACACACACAAAAATAAATAAAGGGGGCTGCAGATGCAGCTCAGTAGTAGAGCACTTGGCTAGCATGTATGAGGGCCTGGGATCAACCCCCGGGTGCTGCCAAAAATAAAAATAAAAATGGTTTTACTGCTCAAAAGCTCCTCCACATTCGTACCTCCCCTCCTCTAACTCTAGGAATCCTCTCATCTTTTTACGGTCTTCAGAGTTTTCAGTTTTTCAGAATATCATATATTTGGAATCTGTAGTATGTTGCCTTCTTAGATTAGCTTTTTTCAGTTAGTAATATGCAGTTAAGTTTTCCTTGTGTTTTTTCAATGCATGATAGCTCCTTGTTTTTCAGTGTTGAATGGCATTTTACTATCTGAATGTGTCACAGTTTATTTACCTATTTACCTACTGGTGGACATATTGGTTGCTTTGAAGTTTTGGTAGTTATGAATAAAACTGCAATAAACATTCATGTACAGATTTTTGTATGGACATAAGTCTTCAACTTCTTTGGGCAAACATCAAGTAGCTGAATTGATGGGTCATATCATAAGCATGTATTTAGCTTTGTAAGAAAGCATTATTCTAATTCCCAAAGTGTCTGTATCATTTTGCATTCCCACCAGCAATTAATAAAAATTATTATTATTCTCTATCCTTGCCAGCATGCTGAATTGTCAGTGTTCTGGATTTTGGCAAGTAAAATTTTACTAAAGATTATTTTAAAGTGACTGCAGCTATACATTAACAGGGAACTGTCAGAAAACCCAGCCAGATACAGAAGAGGGTGTGGAACCAGGGACACGATTATGAATGTCAGATGGGTATTGGCCTAAAACAGACAATACCAGAAAGATGCCTATTGATGTTTTACTGACTATGTAAAGGCATTTGATTATGTGGATTATAACAAATTATGGATAACATTGCAAAGAATGGGAATACCAGAATACTTAATTGTACTCATGAGAACTATGTATATGGACTAGGGGGCAGCCATTAGAACAGAACAAGGAAATTCTGCTTGGTTTAAAGTCAGGAAAGGTGTGCACAAGGACTGTATCCTTTCGTCATACTTCTTCAGTCTCTATGTGGAGTAAATAATCTGAGAAGCTGGACTTTATGAAGAAGAATATCACATCAGGATTGGAGGAAGATTCATTAACAACCTGCATTATGCAGGTGCCACAACTTTGCTGGCTGAAACTGAGGAGGATATGAAACATTTACTGATGAAGATCAAAGAATACAGCCTTCAGTATGGATTTCAACTCAACATCAGTAAAACAAAAGTCCTTACAACTGGGTCAGTATGCAACTTCATGATAAATGGAGAAAAGATTGAAGTGATTCAAGATTATGCTTTACTTTGTTCTACAGTCAACAAGCATGGAAGCAGCAGTTAAGAAATCAAAGGACACACTGCGCTGGGAAAAGCTGTTCCAAAGACATCTTTAAAGCATTGAAAAGTAAAAATGTCACATTGAAGGTGAAGGTGTGCCTGACATATGTTATGATATTTCCAGTCACATTGTATGTTTGTGAGAGATTGACACTAAATAAAGGAGACAGGAGAAGAATTGATGCTTTTGAATTATGGTGTTGGAGACAAATATTGAATATTTGGACTACTGAGCATACTAAAAGAATGGATCTGACCCAGAAGGGCAACTGGAATGCTCTGTGGAAGCAAGAATGGCTAGACTGCTTCTTACATATTTTGGACACATTATTAGGAGGGAATAACCCCTGGACACAGACATCATGTTTGAGAAAATGATGAGTCAGTGAAAAAAAAGAAGACCCTCAACTAGATGCATTGACCCAATGGCTGCAACAATCGGCTTAAACATAAAAAAGATAGTGTGTACCGCACAGTGTCAGGGAGTGTCTCCTTCTGTTGTACATAGAGTTGCTAAGAGTTCGACATAACTTGATGGCACCTAACAACAACAACAACAACAATAATGGATATGTAGTAGTTTCTCTTTGGTGCTTTAATTTTCATTTCCCTGATGACGTATGATGTGAAACATCATTTCATATGTTTATTTGTCATCTGTATGTCTTCTTCTGTGATGTGCCTGTTTAGAGCTTTGGCCCATTTTTTAGTCAGGTTGTTTCTTTTCTTGTTCTTGAATTTTAAGAGTTATTTGTATATTTTGAATAATGGTCTTTATCCAATAAGTTTTTGAAAATGTTTTCTCCTGGTCTGTGGGTTGCTTTATTAGAGAACTTTTGAGTTAAATAATTTTAAGAGTTTTCTTTACTTAGAACTTCTCAAGCATTTAGAATAGCAATGTATGTTGTATAACACCTGTCTTTGTTCATGCTGCAACAACAAAATATCTTGAAGTAATTTATTAACAACAGAAATGTGTTGCTCACTGTTGTTGTTAGGTGCCGTCAAGTCGGTATCCGACTCATAGCGACCCTCATAGGGTTTTCAATGGCTGACTGTTTTGGGATTGCTTTGGGAGTGGATTGTCAGGCTCTTCTCCCATTTTTGCAGTGCTGGGAATTGAACTTGTGGCCTCAGAGACTGCAGTGCAGCGCTTTATGAACTGAGCTAACTCCCAGCCCCGTTCACTGTTTAGGAGGCTGGAAAGTACAAAATCAAGGCACAAGTAGATTCAGTTTCTACTGATGAATTGGTCCCTGATTCTAGAATGAAACCATCTTGCTGCATATTTATATGGCATAAGGAGAGATTTCTTTTATAAAGGCACTAATCCTATTCGTGTCTGCGGCCACCGCACCCTAGCATCAATCCCACCTGATCTTTGAAGATAAGCAGGGTCCGCCTGGATAGTCCTTGCATGGGAGACTGCAGGGGAATGCAAAGTGCTGCAGGCTAGGGAGAAGGACCTGGCAATCCACTTCTGAAATAATCCACCACTGTGAACTCTATGAATAGCAGAGAAGCACAGACAATAGTGTGCCAGGCATGGCACAGTGTCAGGGAGTGTTTTGTTCTGTTGTACTTAGGGTTACTATAAGTTTGATCTGATTTGATAGCACCTGACAACAACGACAATCCTATTCATGAGGCTAGAAACCTTATGACTGAATTACTTCCCCAAAGGCCTCAGCTCTTAATCTTTATCACATTTGATATTAGATTCTAACACATTAATTTTGAGGGGACACCAACATTCAGATCAGCAACACTTTTTTCAGGGAAGATGTCACATGATTCTTTTCTATAGGATCCACCTTGGAAAATTCTGGCAAAATAGAAAAAGTACTGCTTCACCAATTAGGAAGTTGATCTTAGAAAATATTGATTGATGATGGTTCCTCAGCTTCTTTATTTATAAAATGTGTCAACCATCCACATAAACCTCTACTGAAGGTTGTTGCAAGGGTCAAATAAGACCAAGTTTATAAAAGTGCTTAAAATAAGTAAAAGATTATATCATTTTAGGATGTTACACTTAAATCCCCATGAGCAGTGAATCAAGTGGATAGAGAAATTAGCTTTAGATCTAGATTTAGAAATGGGCATAGCAAGAAATTAAAAGGTCTTTTAATTGCTTAGTTGGAATAAAGAGAGAAATTTTTTTTAACTTTGCTTATCCACTATATTTTAATTTTTTATTATTGTTGGTTGCAGCATGGACTGGCATAATTTATATATTGGCTCCCCAATCATGTCCTATAGTAGCTATAAAGCTGTTATAGTATTATAGTCAATTTGGTAAAAGGTAAAAGTCCTCTGACTTCTGCAGTGAGGGACAGTGTGTAAGGGTAAAGGATAGTTTAATGTCTTGATCTGGGTATAGAAACATCTTATTTATATCAACTCTACATTCTGATCTGCCACCTTTTCCACTTAATTCCCTAGAGGTAGTTAAACACAGGAGACAACTACTCAGATATCCAAGGGCTACTGTCTATTCTCATGAGTGATATGAATGTGTAGTGCCTGTTTCTCTCCTTACTTTCTCTCTCTCTCTCTCTCTCTCTCTCTCTCTCTCTCTCTCTCTCTCTCTCTCTCTCTCTCTCATTTCAGATCCTTTCTCACTGAAACAAAGTTTTGAGAGAATAGGCATTGTTTAGTTAAAAATGAAACACATACCTGGGCGTCAATGCTCCTCACTTCCTTTTCTTTAACCCAAGGAGAAGTGGCATCTAATTCAAATTGATATGATTTTGGAAATAACCACAGTTACTAAAATGGATGCACTTAATACTTACCAAGAGAGCATTATGATAACAGTTGCTCTTTTCACAATAGGAGACCTTTTGTGGCAATTACAAATGGAAGAGTCAGACTATGTTTGGAAGCAACAAATTTTAGCTTGAGACTATTCATTTAAGCTAAACAACATGAGGAATGCTGAGGCTTGTTAAGTACACAAACATGCACTTGAATGAGGAAACAATGTGCCAAAAGCATGGTACAAATGCTTTAGAGAAGTGGACCAGATGCTTTTTGTTAGTAGATTCATTAAGAATAAATTGGATCTAAATAATGGGTCAATATCACTAATCCCAGATGTAAAGACTGTAATAGAGATCAGAGGCTCTCTATTAACTGAGTGGGTGTCCATCATTACCACGGTTTTGATTTGGAGACTATTTCAAATATCCCTCAATTGCAGGCAGAAAAATGAGCTTCACAGTTCAGAATAATACCTGATTAAAGTACTGATCTGGAGAGGTAGTGAGCAGAACCCTATTAATGTTGTTGTTGTTAGGTGCCGTTGAGTCGGTATCTGACTCATAGCGACCCTCAGAGGGTTTTCAATGGCTGAGTGCTTCAGGATTGCCTTGGGAGTGGATTGCCAGGTCCTTAATGTAGTCACCCCATTATAGAGTTTTTCTTCCTCTCTGTAACTCAAAGTTTAGACAAGTACTCCAGATCAAACATGGCCATGTCCTCCAACCCATGTGTTTCATGAACACATTTCATGAAAGAAAATCAATGTTTAGATTCATTCTCCTTTTTGTCAATACAGAAGACTGATTTGTATTACTTGTCCAACTTTGAGAAGAGTAAGAAGTACTTTCATCTAAATATTCAATACATTTATTCTTGAGTTTGATATAACCAGAAGTGATATTTTTAGTTGTCATTGGAAATAGAGCTCCCGAGTTTTAGAAGCTTGCCTGCTATCAACTATATTTTGCTCAAATATTCATAAAACATCTGCCTGTTTTTCTTTATCTACAGTGGATTGCTTATAAGATCAGAATAGAAAAAAAATCATTGTGGCTCAAATGTTAATAAGTAACATAATATTTGTAGCATTTACAGAATTCCTTTCAATAGGATGCAAGTACAAACCATTGCTTCACTTTTTGTCTTCATTTGATAACTTTTCAGCAGATATGGATTGATCACCAGTTTTGTGCCGGGCACAAAAAAATCATTTCCTTATTTAATTTGAAGGAGCTCTCCTAACAGGTGATCTGTGAATGTATTTTAAATAGTGATCACAGTGTACATACAGCAGAATAATTAGGTTGGTCCGTATGGAGTTGCACATCTTTGATCACTTTGTGCTCACAAAAATAAGTTTGTAAATTTTGATATACACATATACAGGTATCATAACACTGAAGTGGGGCTGGGACTTAGCTCAGTTGGTAGAGCGCTGCGCTGCAGTCTCTGAGGTCCCGAGTTCAATTCCCAGCACCACAAAAAAGGGAGAAGGGCCTGGCAATCCACTCCCAAGGCAATCCCGAAACAGTCAGCCATTGAAAACCCTATGAGGGTCGCTATGAGTTGGATACCAACTTGACGGCACCTAACAACAACAACAACAACACTGAAGTTAAACAAAATTTTACATATATAGCCATGATTTTATTCTATATTATATTCATTGTTTATTTCATCATTGTATGGAATATGACTGAGTTAACCATAGTTACACAAACAAACAATGACAGATCTCAAGGGAATTTAATAATAAGTGCATGCATATGCTCCAGGTCTACTGGTCTGCCTCATGCATCTCTTCATGTCATTGGACCAGCTAACTCCTTGCTGTTCTTGTCATGGCAGTGTTAGAGGCACAAGAGGGTGGGCAAAACAAACAAGGTTTCTTAAGACCTAAGTATGGAGCTGGCACAATGTCACTTCTAACACCATAACATTTTGCCAAAACAAGTCTGACATGGATACAGAGTGGAGATGAAGAAATGGGGCCAATACTACAATTTACATAATGGCCTAATATTAAAAGGCCACATCTTGTCTTTATATCACTAAAGTTGTGAGAAAATGAAAAAGAATCATCACGGTCACCATTCCCATAATATCAGACACAAATCATGCTTTCTACATTCCATGCTCTCATCTAAAATGCTTACATTTGCTTTCTGCAATAGTGCTATGAGGTAGTCACTATCACTATCCCCATTTACAGCTAAAGAAATTGAGGCACAGAAATATTAGTGAAAATGCTAATTGTTTTGCAGGAAATCAAGAATATCTGGATAAGTTTCTAACTGCATTATTCTGGCATAGACTCATAGGTTGGACAATGTGGCCATGTTTGACTTGGAGTACTTCTCTATGTTTTAAGTCACAGAGAGGAGGAAAAACTCTATAACAGAGTGGCTACTACAAGTAAGGTTCTGCTGGCTACCTCCCCAGACCAGTAGCTTAATTATATGTTGTTTTGAACTGTGTATCTCATTTTTCTGCCTGTAATTGAGTAAGTCAGAACCATCATTCCCTATGTTCTTTTCCTTCTTAGTGATTGTTTTGTTCATCCAATATATTTTTTCTTTAGCACACTATAGAATTTCATTCAAACATCTTGTCAAAAGGTTTTGTATGACTTTTACATCCAATAAATTCATAACCTTGTTGATATTATCTGTAGTACCAAACCCTTTATTCTACAGAACATGCTGAATTTCCTCTGGCTATAGTAATAATCTGGCCCACAAAAAAAAAAGAGGTTAAGCAAGGGAAGAACAGAAATGAAAGTGAATTCTTAAACCATTTATTTTCACTAAGAATTTAGGAAAGAAAGCAAAAATAAATCTGATACAGTATGAGAAATTACTCTCAGTAGTTTATTAAATGAAAAATCAGGGCATCAAAGGAATATATTAAAACATTCCTTTGCATTTTTTTTTTTTTGGTGACTCTTTACATCAGATTAACACTCATAGGAATTAAAAAGTCCTTAATTTTAGTTTTTGTACATGGTCCCTAAACTTTTTGATTGAATTGTTTTCTTCCTACAAATCCCATATATTGAAAAGTTTCTTTCTACATTTACTAAAGAATAGCTTTCACTATATTATTTTCATTTTTTGGCATTTAAGAATTATTTATACATTTAAGAATTAGGAAAACACTTCCTAATTTATTCTTTAAGAGGAGACTTTCCTATTATGCACTGTATGCTAGGTGCTGAGCTGGCTACCAGAGCTATTGAGTAAATAACACTCAGGGTTCCTGGTCTCCAGGGCAGTACTTCAGGGATTATATTGGAAATCTGATTTTGATGCTCCCACCATTTGCAGGGTGAGTGACACAGGCTCCACTTAAAAAGGAACCCTGTGAAGTTTTAGAATAGTGTCCAAGACCTATTCTTTTTAGTCTTTTCCCAAACCAAAAAGATGTGCCACTTACTAGAGATGTTTAGAAAATGCATTTCATAGTGCTAGACTTTGGGGGAGTCATTTCTGTCTGAAATGTTTTGGCACCTCAGCTTTAACTGCTGTGATATTAACTGACTTACAAGGCAGTGTGTTTGCTAGAGGGTGGGGATGTTGTCTGATTCATCAATGACTACCCACACTTAGCTGGGGTTCTGGACAGCAGAAAGAGCAAGACAAAGGCTGAGTGAGGCTAGGCACATCATTACTTTCTCCTCAGCACTGATTTGCTTTTGGCTGGACATTTATTTATTTTAATCAAAACTATGTATCGACCTTCTATTATAGGCTGGGCGCTGTGCTAGGCATCAGAGGTAAAACAGGGAAGAGCCACAATTTTTGACTTTCTGGAGCTTTCACTGGGAAATAGGGAGAAGAGGGAATGTAGCATTTGCTAATGAACAAACTGACAGAAATAAAACAATTTCAGATTGTGATCTGTGGTAAAGTGAAACTAAGGGGGCTGAGATAGGGAATTGGCAGGGAAGAATTGGGGTTTCATCCTTGCTCCTGAGACTTCCTTGTCAGGGTCTGTGGATGAGGCCACCTTCTCATGCTCAGATAGGGAATCATCTAAAATAATTGCATTAAAAATGATGGATGAAGCAATGGTTCGCGCGCAGCAAGGTTCTCTAGGGACCCTGACATTGTGCTTTCTAACTCCCAGACAGAGCCTTGGTTTTCCTGCAAGGGAGTAATGTATTCCGAGGCCCTGTTGAGCTGACAAAAAGCTTTTCTTCAATTTAAATGACTTATGGTACCAAGACAATCCCTTCTGTGGGAATGTTCCTGAAGGTTCAATTATTAAAAGAAACATTACTCTCAGCCAGAACATGTTATGTTTTTAGTTTTTGATATTGTTTGTGTGTGTTCTGTTCTGAAAAAGAATCACAAGCTACTCCTGTACTGATCACATGATAACATTAGCAAGACTAATTAATTTTTTTCCATAGGATAATGAGCAACTTGGTTTAGGTTAACTAGAATGACATTGAACAAATAGGAGGTATCTTAAAATATTTATTGGTTGTGTGCTGTGATACTTGAGGACTTTGAAGAATGAAAACCACTGTGCTGTAGCTTGGACACACCATAGTTGAGCTCTCAGTAAGCTGCATTTTTACAAATTCCTCTCTAAGAGATTTCTTCAAACAAGTAGAGCATATGCACACTCATGCTGTTTTTCAGAAATATTTACATTACCAGCAAAAGCAGAAAATTTACAGAAAAAATTAAGACAATTTTAAAAACGCAAATAAGCTATGAGGTGCATTTTAGCACTTTCCTTACAATGAGTGCCACTGGGCTATACCAATGGCTGGTCACATGTTGCCTGCCTCCTGAAATTCCCCCTGATAGAGAGCTATATGAACAGGCAGCTATATCAGCAGGGAGAATCCCCCTGAGGAGTCTCTCCCTGCTACCAATTGGTTGCTTCCTATATAGAGGTGATTGTCAATTGTCCCTTTACCACTATAGGCCTAACTACAGCTGGGTAGTTAAGCCTATTTTGTTGCTATGACTACGGGCTGAGGTTTTGCAGGTTATCATAACTGCTCTACTTTCAGGCACTAAGGGTCATGTTCAGCCCAGGGGAATCTTTCACACTACATACACTATGGACCCACATCTGCCCTTTCCTTGCCTAAACACAAAGCTGGAAGAAGACAGACTCACTGAATGCATACAGCCCATCTGCTTGGAATCTAAACAAGGTAGAGGAATCAATCTGGCAGAATTTTCCCACATGTGGAGTCCTGTGTCTCTTCTTACCTCCCTCTAGGAGATTAATCGATAGGATTCTTCTCTCCTGTTTTATGATTAGCCAGTATGGCTCATAGCTGTGCTGCTTTTCAATAGCTTGAAAAAGAGAAAGATGGAAAAAGGAGATGCAAGTAAACATTCTGACAATGATTTTTTTATTTCCTTCCTTCCTTTCTTCCTCCCTTCTTTCCTTCTGCCTTTCCTCCCATCTTCTCTCATTTTGTTCCTTCCTTCTTTAAACAAATGCTGGAGGCTGACTTCTGACATTGTTAAGCCCGTGAGTGAATTTTCAATAGTAAAACCTTCCCTATGATATGTAAAGGGTGTTCTTCCTAGCCCTTACCCTGATCACACACAAACTACAGGATATTATAGGGGTAAGTTGGCTAATAGGGTTTCTGAAACTTCAGTGCAAACATAAATCATTTGGTAGTGAAGATTCCAATTTAGTAGGCCTGGGGTGAGGCCCAAGATTCTGTACTTCTAGCAAGCTAATACGGAATGCTGACGCTGACGCTACCACATCAGGACCAAACTTTGACAAAGGGCTATTACATTTGCCTACTGTGCTTCCGAAAGGACTCTGGGGTGTGGATTCCTATTTTTCCAACATATTTGCTTTTGCCAGGTCCAATTTGAAAATGTGTCCTTAAGTGATGCTTTGGGGGATGTCTAGTGAAGCTCTGTAAATTAGCTTGAAAGATAATCTGAATACAAATGGAGACTCTGCAAAACTAAAGCCTTCTTGCAGGCTGAAATTGCTCACTGCTTTTAAGAACTTTGTCCTTTTGACATAGTGAAAGCATGTAGAACCATGAGCAAAACATAGTGACCATAAAAGGTGATGGCAGAGGCCATCCCAATCAATGAGATTACCCAGGCTAAGACAAGGAGACTCTCGCTATGATCCTTTGCAAACCTCAACCACAAATTGACTTCTTTCAACCTCAATTTCTACAGTTGCAAATTGTAATGTGAGAAAATGGCTTTTTCCTCTCAACATAACTTGAGGGATTGATAAGGCTTTTTACTGAAATTGTGCTATCAAACATGGGAGATGTGGCTTATGTACAACATATTTCATCACAATTCTCTTGCAGTCAGATGTTCTTGTTGTTTTTAGGTGCTGTTGAGTTGGGTCCAACTTATAGTGACCCTAATAGAATTTTCAATGGCTGATTTTTTTTGGAATTTCTTCAGGAGCAGATTGCCACATTGTTCTCCTAGTTTTCGTGGTGCTGGGAATTGAACCAAGGGCCTCAGAGAGTGTGAAGCAGCACTCTACCAACTGAACTAAACCCCAGCCCGCAGTCAAGTGTGTGAAAAATATGATTTTGATTTATAATAATAATGCTCACTAAATGACAGATTGTTCAAATACTTATCATATAGTGCATAATATATTTATTCTCCCAAAAAAATTCTGTGAGGAAAGCATCATAGTTATTCCTATTTTATGGGTAAGAAAATGTTATTATTAAGTGCTATGGAGTCGGCTCCAACTCATAGTGACCCTATGTACAATAGAACAAAACACTCCTTGACACTGTGCCATGTCCAATACTATTGTCAGTCCTTCTCTGCTATTCATAGGATTTTTACTGGTAGACTGTTTCAGGAGTGGGTTGTCAGGTCCTTCTCCCTAGCCTGCAGCACCTGGTATTCCCAGGCGGTCTCGCATCCAAGGACTAACCAGGCTGACCCTGCTTAGCTTCTGAGATCAGGTGAGATGGGATACTAGGGTAGTCGTATGTAATACGTTTTTTCTCCTAAATTATCCTATGAGGAAAATATCATAGCCATTCTATTTTATGGGTAGAAAAATAGAGATAAGTAACTTCATCTTACCTCAAACCAAGTGCACAGACTCCTGTATCGTAACATGTTGTGAGCTGGGGACGTGCAAAAACATTTTGTTTGAATTACCTAGAAAGTTTTTTAAAGTTGAGTTACTTGTTGACAATTATGGCTATTCACCACTTCTTGTGAAATAAATGGAAAAAGAAAATAGAGTATTTGCTATTTTAGGGGTTTGTTTGTTTGTTTTTGTTTATGTTTTTTTCAATACTGGGGGGTTTGGACCCAGGGCTTTGTGCTTATTAGGCAAGTGCTCTATGACTCAGTTGCACCCTCAGCTCCCCCCATTTTTTTATTTTGAGACAGGGTCCTGCTCAGTTGCACAGTCTGCCTCTGGCCTTGAACTTGCAATCCTCTTATGTCAGGCTCCGGAGTCACTGGGATTATAATCATGTGCCATGGTGCCCAGCTAGTGGTGTCATCTTGCATTTCAATGGAACAAGCATCAGCCAGCACAAACAACAGCCATGCCCTGGGAAGGGCTATGAGCCCTCCAGCTTTTTGCAGTTCTCACTTAGACACTTTAAATTATGTTTATTATTTCCTGGTTCCTGTAACCTGTGAACTTGAAACCCCTGTGTATACTGTTGTCATCAAGGATCTTGATAAAACTAGAGGTCAAGATCCTTAGCTAGCTATTTTATTGAGCTTTCACAGGATTCGAAATCAATGTGATGTGTTCCATAGGACCTGAGTGGTAAAGACAAATGGTCCATCTCTCAAGATTTATTTCTACTGCCATCACAGGCAGAAATATTTCCAGAGTTTTAGAAGTATTGTATTTACTGTTATATATCACCAAGCAACATGGGTAAATAATACTATTGGGCAGTGGGCAGACTCCACACTGCTGTAGCAGGAACACTGATTCACTTCATCTTTGCTTCTCCTTTTCTTCTTCTCAGATTAACCATTCTTGCAATAATCCATGCAATAAGATGCTGAAGATGCTGAGTGAGATTTTAGGATTTGTACTTTAAAAGCCTCCAATACTATATACACAGGGTGTCAAAAATGTATACACACTTGGGATAAAAATTTTCTATTTTGCTCTTTTAAGAACGTGTCTGATGCTTGAATTCATTTGATTAACATCACTTTTTGAGTGAACATTATACTACATGTTCCTACCATAATTCAATTCAACTTTGAAAAGTCATACATAGATAATATCTCTTAATATGTGTATACATTTTGGCATCTCTGGTATATATAGAGAGAATGAGATAAATGGGTTATTTTACTTTTCACATGTTTGATTTTTAAAACAATTAGGATGCCAGCCATAGTGGCAGATGCTAGTAACTCCATCTTTCAGGAGGCTGAGGAGAGGATCATGAGTTCAAGGCCAGTCTAGGATACATAGTGAGAATCTGTTCATTTTTAAAAAAAATCTTTACCTGAGCATGGTGGCACACACCTGTAACCCTCCCACATGGGAGGGTAAGGAAGGAGGATCATGAATTCATGGCCAGACTTAAGTATATCGCAAGACTCTTTCTAAAAAAATTGGTCATTTTCTTAAAGATTTGTTTTGAACAAAGACATTTTCAAAATCAATTTGAGAATGGCCAACTTTTCATTTTCTATGATCTGGGTCATCAAAGATGTAATTCTAGAGAGAATGTGTGTGTGTGTATAGGAAGATTTATTCTGAGGAGATGGAATCTGGCTCATAGGAAACTTCTTTTTTCCTCTGACCTAGGTGAGCAGGAGGGGATTGAGTGAATTTGGTTAAGGCAGGTGAACCTGCTTTTAATTAGCCTGAAACACTAGCTGGCATAGATTTCATCTTGTATTCAAGCAATCGTGGAAGGATAAGAGCTAGGAGAAAGCTTATTATTATTCCAGAAGCATCACAGGGTCCTCGTCACTAAGGAAGTAGCATCTGCTACAAATCTCTGTCCTCTGACTTCTGCAGTCCCTCAGCAAAGTCCTCCTCTCCATTCAGAAATAGTTTTGCACAGTGAGGTTTTGAAGCATCTGTCCCCAGAAAATGTCTGTCAGAGCTTTGACAAGCCCACTCAGCTTCAGGGGCAGGAGGGGTAGCAGGAGTGCTAGGTGTGTAGTTGAGGCACCTGAAGCATCTGCAGCCACAGACAGGGTGGAAGGAAGTGGAAATGAGAAAACAGAGAGCACGCTGTCACCAAGAGCTAGGTGGGAAGGGAGATTTTGGAGTCAAGGCACAAGTAAGCCAGGGAAGAGGGGATGGGGAAAAGCAGAAGACCAGGTCAATGAGTATTATGAAGTGTGGTGGAGAAACGAATATAATTATAATAGGGCTGGGATTTAGCTCCGTGGGTAGAGTGCTGCACTGCAGTCTCTGAGTCCCTGAGTTCAATTCCCAGCACCGCAAAAATGGGAGAAGGGCCTGGCAATCCACTCCCAAGGCAATCCCGAAGCACTCAGCCATTGAAAACCCTATGAGGGTCGCTATGAGTAGGATACCGACTCGACGGCACCTAACAGCAACAACAACAGCAAATGTTACTGTTTCACTACGGGGAAAGCAGTGCTGTAAGCACTGTGATGGACTATTTGGTTCTCATTTTATAGAGGAGGAAGAAGACCAGGAAGTTTAAATAATTTGCCTAATGTCACACAGTAGTTTGTAGAGTTAGGATTTAAACCCAGGCAGTCTGATTCTACTGCCACACTCACAACACTCAAAACACACTTTGGCTTTTTTTTTTTTTTTTGGATGCTTCTTATGTGGCGAGACTCTAGATGCTAAGGCTCAGTTTCTGCTAGCAGGTCAGGTAGAAAGCTTCATTAGACCATTCTACCTGCATGCACAGGGAGCCACTTTATTCTGTGATGCATTTTTCTTTAAGCCCCTATGTTAGGTAGAGCTGTCATCGTTATTGGGCTCTTGCTGCTCTGCTGATTTTTCCCACTGTCTAAGAGAGCAGCACATTTTCTTGCTTTCACAGGATCAGTGATCTTGTCCTACTGAGCCTATATTATTGACCATCCTGTTAGTTACTGCCATTGCTAAAAGATATCAATAGCAAAGTCACTGCTATGAGCTCAACAGCCACTTGGACTCTCAAGGACCTATCTTGTCATAGAAGGGTCATTTGCTCACATCAAACAGAATTGTTTCTTCTATTTTCTGCCCAGTGGCAACACCTCAGAGTTTACCAACCCTGGTTTCTACTGTCCCAAGTGCTGCTTAGAGGATACTGTGTAATTGATGAAATGGGTAGAGGAGAGAAGGTGTGCACAACTGGAGAAAGAAGAGGCTGTAATACCACTTTCTTTCCATCTCACCTTTACATAAACCATCTCTAAATGCCACTGTCATTGCTGTCTGCATGGCACAAGAGCACATAGTCAAGGCTTAGTGCCATCTGGTCTTCCCTTTCAGGTATCTTCTCTGCAATTACCTTCACCCTCCTAGTCTTATTCCATTCTGTGCAGATTGTTAGTTAATCCTTACTTGAATGTCACTGCTCATAGTAGTGTTTTTTTTTTTTGTTTTTTGTTTTTTGTTTTTTTGACACAGGGTCTCTATGTAGCACAGGGTGGCCTCAAACTCACAATCTTCTTGCTGCAAACTCCTCAGTACAGGGATTACTGGCTTTGTACTGACATGCCTAGCACAGTGTTTTATTTTTGATAGAAAAATGATGAAAAAAAAAAAAAGACTTTGGGACTCCAAAGGAAACCTCTCTGGAGGTAGAATTTTACATTTTCAACCCATGAATCGCCAGTATTCCAAGTTCCCCATTTTGAGCCCTCTCACTCTGGGCTTTCTCTGCTCCAATTGTTCCTCTTCCTGACCATCAACTTCCTGACCATTGCTGACCTTCCATTCAGGTCTTTGCTCAAATTCCTTCTTCCCAGTGAAGCTTTCACTTGCCTCCTTATGTGATCTATCATCTGCACCAACCTGACTGGCCCTTAATTTTTCCATAACACTTATCACTGCTTGACACTACATTCTATTTTTATTGTGTATCTGCCATAGAATAGATGTAAGCTGTGGAATCTCCAAAGCATCATTTGTTTCAGTCACCATTGTATTCCCTAAAACAGTGTCCTAATAGCCCCTATAATACATATTTTTCTAATTCACAGACATCATTGGAAGAAGTTTGTGTGATGCTTCCTATCTTATCAGACATTTTGTTACATTCCTATATGGCATGTCTATGTCTAGCATTTTGTCTATATTTACTCATTGATTAATTCAACAGAAATTTAAAATCTACAAATTTGAAGTCCTTGGGTTGGTCCTGACATTAGAAAGATGAACAAGGTACAGTCCCAGCCTCAAATCACTCAAGTCCAGCAGAGGAGGCCAATGAGTAACAAACAAGAGCTGCCCAGTGTGGGGACTAGCAAGGCAGAATGCCTTGTGCTGTGTTTTTGTACAGTGATGAGATGAATGAGAATTAGCCTGGAGACCTGGGGGGCTGGGATGTCTTTCTAGACAGAGGAGATTAGTATGTGTAAGACCAAGCAGGGGTAAAAGTTCATCAAAAATTATTTGATGTGCAAGTAGCTCAAAATGCCTCTCTTGGAGGACATGAGCAAATATTGAGTGAGATAAAGCTGAACGTAAGTGAGGGAAGGTAGGAAGTTATGAGAAGTAATGAAGACTGTTTTAAAGAGTTTGATCTTTTTCCTTACAGCCACCAAAGGATTTTAAACAAATGTGAAATGTAATTAGATCTGTGTTGATTTACCCACCCTGTTTCCTCTAGGATTTTCTCTTATACCAAGAATTAGCATCAGCCATGACAGGTGAGGAGTGTAGATGTCAAAAAAAGTTTTACTTATTTACATTAAATACGACCATAGTCAGTGAGAGATAAAACAGATCAATATTGCCCAAATGGTACTCTGGTTGGCATACTATTTTTATAAACCTTTTAAAATGGAAATTCAAGCATATTGCAAATAAGCAAGTGGTATAACTAAAGTCTACATGCCCATCACCCAAGCTTCAACAATCAGCATCATTCTGTCATTCTCATTTCATCTGTACTTCTCCTTCTCATAACTGTTCCCCTACCTGAGTTATCACTGTCACATTTTAAACAGCTCTTTTAAAGAGATAACTTATATATATGGAAATGCACTGGCATTGGGTGTAGAGTATTGACTCATGCCCATAGCTCTGCTCCTGAGATTAACTAACTGACAGTCATTCATGAGCAATAATGGGCACTGGATGTCCATCAAGGAGAGGAAATAGGGAAATGGGTAAAATAGAGGGAGTAAGGAAGGGTGGAGTGTTGTAAGTAAACTGTATATACTTTCCTGTGTTTTCCTTTTTCACTGCACTCTCACTGAAACTTGTAGGTCTTCGGTCCTTTTATACCAACTAGTAGTCACATCTCCCACGTCTATCAGATTGTGCTGTGGGGATTTGTGTGTTTTTGTGATGCTGACAGCGATACCACCTGTGCTACAGATGCCAGCAGGGACATCCATGGGGGACAAATTTCAGCTGAATAAAAACAGACTTCCAGAATAAAACAGACTAGGAAATAGGACCTGGCAGCCCATTCCCAAAACAATTAGCCATTGAAGAACCTATAGCAGAGAATATAGAGAAGCACTGTCAAATATATTGCCAAAAAAAAGAGCCCCCCAGCTGGAAGGCATTGAATAAATGATTGAGGAAGAGTTGCCTCCTCAAAGTAGAGTTGACGTTAATGATGGGAATGAAGTAAAGCCCTGGGACCTCCTTTTGCTGATGTGGCATGACTCAAAATGAGAAGAAATACAGTGGCTACAACGGACTCAAATAAGGAAAGATCATGTGCATGGCATAATGTTGAGTAGTGTCTTGTCTGTTGTACATAGCGTTGCTAGGAGTTGGATCCAACTTGATCTCACCTAACAAGAAGAAGATGTCATATGGGAAGAATGAAATTAATTCACATGGCAAGGTACTATTTCCTTCTGACTTATATAGCCTTCCCTTTAAGTCAATTTTATTGAGGTATATTTTATATACAAAAAGTACAACCACTTTAAGGGAGCAATTTAAAAAATATTGGCAACTTTATATACAGCTGTGACCCAATGAGACAAGATGTAGGACATTTCCATCTCCCCAGAAAGTTTCCTTGTGCTCCTTCCCAGTTTTTCTGTTTGATCAAGCCAACCTCTTCCAGCATTTCTCAGCTAAGATTAGTTAGGCATGTTATAAAACTTCATATACATGGAATCATTCAATATGCACTCATTTGTGTCCAGTGTCTTTTGAACATAGTGTCTGTGATATTAACTCTTTTTGTTATGTTGTTGTTGTTGTTGTTAGGTGCCGTGGAGTCCGTATCTGACTCATAGCAACCCTGTGTACAACAGGAGAAACACTATTGTCAGTGCTTCTCTGCTGTTCATAGAATTTCCAATGGTGGATTGATTTTTGGGATGGGTTGCTGGGTCTGTCTCCCAAGCCTACAGCACCTGGTGTCCTCAGGAGGTCTCCCATCCAAGTACTAACCAGGTCCAACCCTCCTTAGCTTCTGAGACCTGATGGGAGTGGATGCCACAGGGCTATGGCTGCAGGCAGTCTTTTTGTTACAACAGTAGTTTATTCCTTTCTATTGACCGTATTTTATTATAAAGATATAGCACATTTTGACTATTCTTTCACTGATGGATAGTTGGGTTATTTCCAGCTTGGGGCTATTATGAATAAAATTGCTATGAAGATTTATATATAGCTCTTTGCTCGAAAATGTGTTTTCATTTCTCTTAGTAAATACTTAGAAGTGGATTGCTGGGTCAAAGGATAGAAATTTGTTTAATTTTTAAAGATACTTTCAAATAATTTTTTCAAGTTGATGCTGCCATTTTGTATTTTCACCTGTAGTATATGTGAGTTGTGGATGCTCCACATCTTAGCTTACATTTTCTATTGCCAGCCTTTTATTTCAGTCTTTGTAGTAGGTGTGTTGTATTTGTTGTTATTGTAGTGCCATCTTATTGACATTTAATTTTGCTTTCAGATGACTAATGATGTTGAACACTTTTTCAAGCACTTAATACATTTTTGGGCTGGGATTTAGCTCAGTGGGTAGAGCGCTGTGCTGCAGTCTCTGAGTCCCCGAGTTCAATTCTCAGCACCGCAAAAATGGGAGAAGGGCCTGGCAATCCACTCCCAAGGCAATCCCAAAGCACTCAGCCATTGAAAACCCTATGAGGGTCGCTATGAGTCGGTATCCGACTCAAGGGCACCTAACAACAACAACAACAACAACAACAACAACACATTTTTATGTCTTCCTTTTTAAAGTGCCTGTTCAGGTCTTTGGCTCTTGCTTTTTGTCTTTTTATAATTGAGTTATAGTATCTCTTTGTATACTGTGCCTGTAAGTCTTCATCAGATATATGTTTATGACTATGTTCTCTCAGTGTATATGAGAAACTTAAATACATTTTACATTTATTGCCTTAAATATGTCTTTTTATAAATAGAAGTATTTACTTTATTCTTTTTTGCAGTATAGAGGGGTTAAAATACCTCATGCATACCAAACAAGTGCTCTACTATTGAGCTGCAACGCAGCCCCCTTTTTACCTTTCATTTTGCGACAGGGTCCCACTAAGTGTGGAGGTTGTTTCTGACCTTAAACTCGAGATCCTCTTGTCTAAATCTCCAGAGTTGCTGGGATTACAGACATATGCCATGGTGCCTGGCAAGCACTTACTCTTAATGAAGTCTAATTTATCAGTTTTCCAAATGATTATTGATTTCTATATCCTGTCAGAAAGTATCACCTTTCAAGATCCTGGGGATATTCTCCTGTGTTTTATCCTTATTTATTTATTTTGTAGTTGTGGTGGGTTGAACCCTGGGCCTTGCCCCTGCTAGGCTAATACTCTGCCACTGAGGGAGACCTCTCAGACTCTTTATTAAAATTTTTGGGACAAGGTCTCACTAAGTTTTATAGCCTGCTTTGGGCCTGGAACTTGCAATCCCCCAGCCTCAGCTTCCCAAGCAGCTGGAATTACAAGTGTGTGCCACTGTGCCTAGCTCTGTTTTATTTTTAAAACCCTTATGCTTCTATAGTCGGGTGTGGTGGTGCACGCCTATAATCCCAGCGGCTGGGGAGGTGGGGCAGGAGGATTGCAAGTTCGAGACCAGAGGCAGTCCACATAATTTAGTGAGACCCTGTCTCAAAAAGTAAAAATATGGGCTGGAGGGTGCAGCTCAGTGGTCCAGCACTTGCAGAGCATGCAAGCATGAAGCCCTGGGTTCAACCCCCAGTACCACAAAAACAAAACAAAACAAAACACCTTTATGATTCTAGATTTTACATTCAGATGTAGGTTCCATGTTGAATTAATTTTTGAGTGGTGTGAGGTGGAGGCTACAGTAAGGTTTATTAGGTCATTTTGGACATTTGGTTTGAGGTGTCTGTGGGAATCTAGTATAGAACACTTAGTACAATATACATAAACTTAGAAATTATTAGCACTTAAACACTAGCAATTACTGACTTTTTGTACATGGGATAGAGGGCTCCAGCTCAGGAGTGAAGAGGTTAAGGACTACAGTGGAAGATTTGGAGTTACTATCATCCATAGTGGTGGCAGGAGAGAATAGAAAGCAGCCAGGAAGATGGGAATTGTTTGAGAGACAATTTCACAAAGGAGGGGAATATTCAATAATATCAAATGTTTAATGCAGGTAGAGTGATTTAAAAAAAAAAAAAGGTCTGTTTTTGTTGCAAGTGACAAATCCAGCTCAAACTAGCTTTGGCAAAGAGGAGAAATTATGGCTCATCAGTCCACTAAGAGCAAGGATTGGGGCTGATCTTGGGTATACCTCTACCAGGAGTAGGAAACCTCTTGGACTCTGTGCTTCTCATGTCTCCTTCTTCCTGCACGTCAACCTCCTTTTCTCCTGTTGCAAATAAGCAGATCAGAGAGTGACAGTTCCATAAACATTTCTTGGCTTCAGATCTTATGGCCCTCCTAGTAGAGGGTAATTGAGGCTTTTCCTTTCTGACTTTTTCTCTCATCTCATTTTTAAAAAATCTCAGGGTAGGGGGTTCTGAGGAGTCCAGCTTAGGTCAGAAACACCCTCTAGCCTTATCCCATGGTCTAGGATAAATGTTATACAGAGACACCCCAGATGACACTGTGGATAAGAGGATAGACTTTGGACCTGCCTACCTGGGCTCAAATTCCCACTTGTCCACCTACTGGCTATATGACAATGCAGGTGAGGGGAGGGTGTAATTGTCTTTTGTGTGAACTGAAGGACATCTGGAGGTTTTGGCATTATGCAGATTAATAGTGGCATCCAATAGAATGGTGGACATGAAACCAGATAGAATTGGTTTGTGGAGTCAGTGGAAGGTAAAGAAGTAGATAACGAACAAAGATATTCTGAAAGCTTAGTTAAAAAGAAGGAGAGTGTAGACAGCATAGTAGATACAGAAGAATGTTTACAATTCTTAAAAACAGAAGGGAAGGGTTCTTAGCATGATTCCCATATTAAGAGGACAGAGTCAATAAAGAAGAGGTTAAAATAGAGGTGAAATCAGGTGATAAATAAGGGACATGAGGAGAGACAGGAAGGACACAAGTAAGAGTACCTTCTGGCAGGATTAGTCGTAGGCAAGCTTAGGCTAAAAGAAAGAGAAAAGAAGGGCAGAGATGGGGATAAACATGCACGTGGAAAGAAGAATAGGAGTGAGAATCAAACTTCTTGAAAGCAGAGTCTATCTTCTCTGCCTTTGGACTGCCAGCACACAACATAGCTCTGCATGTGGTAGCATGAGGTAAACCTTTGTTCAGTTGTCTGAGCTCATGCTGAGTGGCCTCTGTTTTCTCTAAGAAGTTCAGGTTGGGTCACTGAAGGGAGTGAGCAGAATGTAGAACAGAGAATAGAGGAGAGGGTAAAACTATAGATGAGATTTGTGATACATGTAATAGATGCCATTGGCCCACAAATGAAGACGCTTCTTTTTATGTGCCTTGTAATGTATGTGCAATGCTGAGAAAAGGTGGATTATTCCTTAGTGTTTAAGAGAAAAGAGTGACTACTGAGTTGGCAGGCAGGCTGCTTTCGTTTCTATATACTTTGCACTTGATGTCTTTGGAGTTTAGACACAAACAGATCCTAAAAGGTCTGTTGGGGTTCAGAAAAGTTACCGGGAAGATTTTGGACTTTAACTCTGATTTGTTTCCCTCAATTTTTCCTTTATTTTCTATATCTTATTACATAACATCTATGCAGCTGGTCCTTTTCTAGTCTTAATTGCTGCGTCTTTACCCAAATTTTTCAGAAATGGTGGATTCTGAAACTCAGTGACATAGAGATGCTACTCTAAAATCCACTTCTGTTCTGCAGAATAGACTAGAAGAGAAAATGAGACAAAATACAGATTTAACTTGAAATTTATGATATGTGATTGAGGGGTACAAATGGAGCACATTCAGTTCTAAAGTTGCAAATGGTCTTTAATGACCTTCTGGTAGATAATGCAGCATATTGGGTAAAATGCATGATTCAGATTGTGTATTTGTATTATTCATTTAAAATTATTCTAAAATGCAGTAACCTTTCAAGTATATTAATTTGAATATGAAGTATGATGTATAGATGTTCTGGTTACTAGGTACTGTCATTTACTTTAAAAGAAATGAGAGGGAAAAAAAGTCATTAGACTTTTAAAGGCTGTTTTACATGTGTTTCTGTCACCGTAATACTCCCAAAGTTTAAAACCCTTGGGACTTGGTTTCCATCTCAGCCATGCATCTTGAGTATCTTACAAGGCATGGAGATAACCAGCTGTGGGATGTGCCCAGAACAGAGCACTTTGCTGGTCTCCACCAACAACTCAGGCACACACAAGGAGGATCTTAGCAGCAAAATTCAACAGCAAAAAGTTATGGTGGATGAACTCTCTTACCTGAAGAAGAATAGGAAAGTGTATAGACAACAACAGAACAGTAATATATTCTTTCTTGCAGGCTGAACAGAAATGCTTTCTGAAAGAAAAAACATCATAGATGAACTGAAGAAATAATACCAAGAAATAGAAAACTCAGAGAAGACGAAAATCCATAAATAGTCACCCTGATATCACATAACAATGTGTGGCATGTGTTGTTCTGTAAGCTTTTCTGCTGAGCAGAAATAAATATTGAAAAGAAAATTTACTGTATAATCTTAAATGATGGGGAAGCAGTAGTGATAAACAGTTGTTAAAATCTGATGTTAACTACTAGTGCTTATTTTCTGATCATGACCTTCACTTGAGGTGTGTTCTGACTGTCCAGTCTGTGGAGGATGAAAGACGTAATGTGTTCCTGTGGAATGAAGAAGTCCTCAGTGGTATAAGGGTTTCAACTGAAGATAATGATACTCAAATTATATTTAATAATCTTTTCACTTGTAAGAATGAGTCCAATATTTTGTCACTTTTCTCAGAAGTCCAAGGTCATTGGACTTTTATATATTACCAAGCCTCAAGTCATTACTTGCCTGCAGCTGTAGCACTGTGGCATAGGATCCTATCAGATCTCAGAAGCTAAGCAGGGTCGGGCCTGGTTAGTACTTGGATGGAAGACTGCCTGGGAACAATAACAACAACAGTCATTACTTGGGGTTTGGTAGAGATTTTTTAAGGTGCCCTAGCTTGCTTTGGCATTATAGTAATTTGGGCAATTGGCTTCAATTGGCACCCAAACATTTGGGGTGACAAATTAGTAGCAAGAAGTTCCAGCATCTGAAATTTTCAGAATTGATCTCAAATCTACTGCCATTTCCACATGTGTGATTTTAAAATTATATCCTTGGAAATATATTCCCAAGGAGAATGTTATTGAAGAATGTGTTAACAGTCTGACTCAAATTTCAGCAGTTACCAGCATTTGTTTCAGTGGCAGCAAAGGAGTCCAAATTATGTCTTGAAAATCCTATTGTTCCTTTAAATGCAATGTTGCCTTAAGCTCCATCGGAAACTCACTTTAGAAAAAGTTCCGGCATTCCATCTACAAGAGAGACATTATTTTGGGTCTTTTTTACATATGCACACATGAAAAAAGTAGTTCAGCAGTTCAGCGACAAGAGGTATGTCTTGTATTTGGCTAGAGAAGCAAACTTGTACCACATGAAATTTTGAAAACTTGTCATAGGAAAGCAAATAGTGCCATCCTGTTTTCTGAAGACAATGATTCTGTGGTGATTGCAACCCTTCCTGATCATCATATTCCTTTAGATGAACCAATTTATCTTCTTAATGTGGCTTTTGTAACTAAAAAAATTACCAGGCCAACTAATTTTAATAAAAGAAAGGAAGTACACAGAAAAGTCATGTGAAATACTATAGCTTCTGAAGAATTCTCTAAAAATGTTGTTGCTGCTGCTGCTGTGGCTACCGATAGTCCTGATGACAATGTACCAGATAGAATCATAGGAACAGTAGGACCAAAGACACTGTGAACCTCTCCCGAATTTGGAATTTTGTTGAAATTAATGTTTCTCTGGAAGAACTGCAAAAACTAAGAGGAGCTAAGATTACACCACTTAGTTCAGCCTTTGGATACAGTTCTATATGATAGCATTTGCTGTGCAGTCTGGTTTGCTTCTGGAGGAATTGGTTGGTTAGTGACCCAGGATCAAGTGGAATTGTATCAGAGCAGGGCAAAGGTAATTCTCACTGCAAACAGTGCAGATGAGCAACTTGCAGATTATTCTCATCGTCATGTTTGCCTTCAGACACTTAGACTGGAAAGACTGAATAAGGAAATGGCAATGGAGCTGGATCAAATTTCATCTAGAAATCTTGGTCATGATGACAGAGTTATTGTGATCATGAAAATGAAGCAAGATTTCCTTTCCTGGATGAAAATGTTGTCTCATTTCTAAATCCCCTACTGGTTTGGGAAAAGGCAAACTTGACTTTAACCCATGGAATTGGTGAAAAACTCATTTTATGTCTTGCAGCTGTGGAACCTGGTCTTATAGCCTCCACTCTTCTGCCAAATCAGACCATGTAATTTGGATCCAGGATTACAAAGATGGAATAAAATAATGCAAAGTTATCTGGTAAATGTGAAAGGCTCCTGATGATCACTCCTTAGCAAACCTTTCTTTTGAAAGGGAGATTAAATCATCATATTTTTAAAATTAAATTTAAAATTAAATTTTAAAATGTAACCATACTTACTGAATGCCAGTTACATAAAAATAAAATACTCTGCTGCTTTAAAAATGAATGAGTCCACAGGACTCAATATTTTATCACAAAAATAGCTTATATCCTTCACATGCTCGTAAATTTCATGGTCATAAGATGTCCCATCCTCCTGTCCTACCTTTCTGAAAACAAATTCTAGAAAACTTATTGAACACCAAGGATCAGTCATAAGAAAGCATTGTCAACATTTGTAGTCAACTTTTGGAATGGCTAACAAGTAACTCAAACCATACCTAGTGTATGAAGAGTTTCCTGTGCTTAACCAGTTATTGGTCTTTTCCTCTATTTGTTTCTATAGCTCCTTGGTTTATCCATATTATATAAATTCCCATAGAGTTTTGTAATTTTTGTTCACAAATTAGGGCCTCTAAAACACAAAAAAATTGGTTTCAGGTTTGGTCAGGGGTACAATATGTTAAAATTAGAGGGCTCAGATTCAGGTTGTGTTCAGGGTTAAATCTATATGTAGATAGCAGAGCTTGAAATTGAATCAGATCCCAAATATTGAACCTGTTCCAGCTCAAGCATTCAAAATTTTTTTCTAAACCTGAACTTAAACCCAAAACTGAACACAAACCCAGCGAAAAAATGGGTCTGGGTCAGCTTTTAATAATAATTAATACTACATAATACATTATATTGGAGAAGGACCTGGCAGCCCACTCCTGAAACAATCATCCATTGAAAGCCCTATGACTAGCAGAGAAGCACTGACACAGTGCTGGCCACGGCACAGTGCTGGGAAGTGTTTTGTCTGTTGTACATAGGGTTGCTATGAGTCAGACCTGAATTGATAACACATAACAACATCACATTATATAATTATGTTATATAATGTCATGATGATGATGATGATGATGATGATGATGATGATGATGATGATAAATTACATGGTGCACTCTAGAAGCCTGGTCTGGGCAACTTAGGATGTTTGTGCTCTCCTGAAATGATAAAAGGGTGGTGATGTTACTCAAAACTGAACTGTAAGGTACTTAGTTGAAAACAATCAAAGACCTTAAACCTGGAGCATGAAAGCTTTGCAAAGAATCTGGTATCCATATGCCCAAATGGCTACTCAGATAGCTGTGGTCTGAATGTGGGACTATAAGGACAAATGTAGATGTCACAAGAAGAGGATCTGGGCTACAAGTAAGAAAATTTCTTGAATATGACAGCTTAAAATGGTCCAGGCTCTCCCTAGAGATCCCTTGTTAGACTAGAGGTCTTCAGGAGGATGGGAGGATTACTGGTTGGAGGATAATTTAGAAATCCATTACTTCAACGTTCTATAGAAAGCAGAAACCTCATCTTCACTTTCTCAACATTCCCAAGGCAAATACATGAGAGCTGTTAGCTGTGTACTGTGCAATCAATGTGAGTGATGGATCAACTATGAGGGAAAAAAATGCTGATTTCTGCTTTGCCAGTTTCACTCATCAGTTGTAAAATATGTGCTTAAATAGGAAGCTAAATAGCCACATAACTTTGTTGTGCAATAGGATGCCTGGCCATGTGGAACTTTAAAATATATATGTGTGTATTTATTAAGAAATGCTGTCATAAATGTCCCTAGGGATCAGGGATTCAGGGCACTCTAGAGAAGGTCTGTTTGGGAAGTCCATTTAAACAGTTCATTTTACTAATGTAGATGTAACAACTAAGATTCTACTCCTCACTATTCTAGGCTTTTTAGTTCCTATTCCTCATTTTAAAAATTGCTGGGGAAGAAATGGGCAACTTTGCCAAGGAGTCAGATGGCCTTCTGAAAGCTCATGGTGCTCTAGGCCTTGATAATTTTCCTTTAAGTTTGAAAATTATTCAGCTGTATCAGTTGTGCTAGGGTTAGTTCTGCCTGCACCAGCCCTGAGATGAAAACCCCTGGAAGGAAAGCTGTGCTGTGAATTCTCAAATTGAGGGCACAGGCTTACCCAGAGACTCTGAGAGCCTGCTCACAGCACAGGATACAGCCATCTCAGGACCCCTGCCATCAGGAAGAGGCCTGGGAGTGTGAGTGTGTGTGTGTGTGTGTGTGTGTGTGTGTGTGTGTGTGTGTGTGTGAGAGAGAGAGAGAGAGAGAGAGAGAGAGAGAGAGAGAGAGAGAGAGGTAGGGCAAAAATAATATTCTTTTGTCCTGAGTTACCTTAGTCATGTTTCTCCCTGTGCCCTAGTAATGCCCTTGATACCTCTGTAGCCCTGAGTGTGATATTGTGAGAATGTAATATTGTTGTTAGGTGCCATATAGGGACCCTCACAAGGTTTTCAATGGCTGTTTCAGAATTTTCTTGGGAGTGGACTGCAATGTCCTTCTCCCATAGATAGAACTTAATAGGGAGGAAGAAAGGGAGTAGAGGGCTCTGTACCCAGGCACCTCCCAGCCTAACCATGTGCTTCCTAGCCACCTCTAATATGAATACCAGTGAGACTCCTATGGGACAAAGGCTTTGATCTGGTGGTCAGTGCTTCCCTAGTAGATAACCCAGTTACAAATAGCATACTTGCTAGAAGGAAGCAGAAAATTAAGATCACTCCTCACTTCTGCCTCCATAGGAAGGATGATAAGGATGTGTGAGACGCACACCACCCCAAGCAATGGAAAAAGGACATTGTTTAGTGGATTCTCCTCCCTTATTAAGACCTGCAGCTTCCTGGATTCCTAAACTTTTGAAATGACTGCCTCTGTACCAAGTCCTTTGAAGAAACTGGGAATCCATCAACCCATTCCAGGAACAACCCCCACTATAAAGATCATAGCTGACCTCAGCTCAGGGCAGCAGTAGCCTTCACTACTGCCTGCCTTTATGTCTCAAAGGTGTACTATCTTCTCTATCTTTAAAAAGATTAGTCTGTATACTATCATTTCTGTGTCCTGTATAAATTATTTTATACAGGGAAACACAGATGAAATTGAGGTATCTGCTGCTGGGGAGAGGGAGTTAATTGCTGCTGTTGGGAAGGAACTGCCTGCCTTTGGCCTCCATACCCACATTCAGGACTTGAGCTCGCTTCTCTAGACCTGCCTTCTGTGTCACCCTAAAAATATGCTGGCTTTGCCTCTGGCTGTGGGCAGGTTGAAACTTCTGTAGTCTTTTCTGGTTGATATCAGGGACAGCTGCTTTCTATCAGTGAGGATGCGGTAAAGTTATACATGTTTTTATTGTTGATAGGTGCCATTGACTTGGATCTGACTCAGAGTGACCCTAAGTACAATAGAACAAAACACTACCCAACACTGTCCCATGCACATGATCTTTTTATGTTTGAATCCATTGTTGCAGACACTGTGTTTCTTCTCATTTTGAGTCATGCCACATAAGCAGAAGGAGGTCTTAAGGGTTGTACTCCATTCTTATCACTCAGGTACCCTTTAGTTAGAGGAGGCAACTCTTCCCTAGTTGTTTCTTGAATGCCTTCCAGCTTGGAGGGCTCATTTTCCAGCACTATATTGAACAGTGCTTCTCTGCTATTAATAGTTTTCAATAGCTAATTATTTTGGGAGTGGTCTCTTGGGTCCTTCTCCTTAGTCTATCTTAGTCTGGAAGCTCAGCTGAAACCTGTCCACTATGGGTGGCCCTGCTGGTCTGGTATCTGAAATACCAGTGGCATAGCTTTCACCATCACAGCAAAATGCAAGCCCCTACAGCATGACAAGATGACAGACATATGGGAGAACATATACATAATAGCTGAGAATTTCTCTCTCTTTCTCTCTCCCCCTCCCCCCGTGTGCGTGTGTCTGTGTGTGTGTGTACACACATTATGTGAGGGAATCTATTGTCAAAGTAGAGACTTCCAGTCTATATCTGAAACTTATTTCTTGAGTCAACATGGAAACTTATCAAAAAGTCCCTCTATGATTTTCTGAACAAGAATATATATATGTGTTCAACTGAAGTTAGTACTAGCAGGGACTCCTGATGTGTAGACACAACAGGTCATCTTACTTTAGGATATACAAATAGCATGCTGTCTTCTCTTTGGTTATACTAATTTGATAGACACATTTCTCTTCCCCCCCTACATCTGGTTAATTTCTCTTGAGCAATGATTGCAAAACTGCAACATAAAGCCTGTAGTCTCCTAGGGAGACTTCCTCCAGTGTCTTAGAATGCTTTGTGTGGGGAGACCAGAGGTTGTAATATGGAGAGAAACATGGGCTATTTCTGCTCTCTCCTGAGAACCACCTGGCTTCTCTGGTAGCTCATACCTGAACCACTGCAATACTTACTGTCAGACACTGGGATCTTGGCAGCAACAGCAGCCAATATATTTTAAAATGATGCATTTCAGGGGACTGACGTGAACTTCCGGTGTCTTCCTTGAGCTACTAATAACCAAGACCGACCTTGCTAGTCTGAATAAATACCCCTGACCTTCATAGACATTATGAAAAGGAAGTTAGATATTAGCAAGGAAAGAAAGATATTCTCCAGATAAGTAGGCGGGGCTCAAAGTGGATTAATTCAAATGTTAAAGGATATATAATTTTATTTTATGCAGTGAAATGTAACCAATATTATTGCTTAGGGTAAGCTATAGCACATGAAGAAAACCTAAACCATGGACATTGTGACAGCCAGAATCCAGTGAACCTGATTAGATTTCAGTCAGGTTAAATTTTAGACCCAGATTGATATTAACTGTCAGATCAGTAATTCTTCATGCATTTAGAGCTCCCTTGTTATCTTGGGACCCTCATCCAGATGATGCGTATTCTCTATGAAGGCAAAACATTCAGTCATAAAATCGATGAATTTCAAGCACAAAGATATTTGTTCCAAAAACTTCAGCCTAAAAGTTGGTGGGGTTGAGAGTGAATCAAAGACACAAGACAATGTTTTTAAACAGTAGTAATGATGGGAAATGAAGGTCCTCTAGATATTAATGACAACCTCAATGAGCACTTCAACTATAAAGGAAGAAAAAGTTAGTTAAATTCATGTACGTATAGAAGCTGATCTTGAGACCATTTGTACAAGAGCTGGAAGAGAGTCTTGCTTATGCTTAGTTCTACCTGTACGTGTCTTGCTAGCCATTGTGCAATCAAAGAGGAGGGAGGAGTTGTGCTCATTATCCAGTGATAACACACGATTTTATTTGTTGTTTTCTCAAACACTCTGTAGTTGAATATATTAACTTCATTGTCCTTGTAAGTGGTTGATAGCTATGTTTTTAAAGAGATGATAAAAGCTGCTCCCAGAAATTTCCTATTGTCTGCAACTATTCTCAATATAAACTGAACTTGTCAAAAAGGAGTATTAGGAAAGAAAGGACAGAAGGAAGGAAGGAAGGAAGGAAAAAGAAAGAAAAGAAAAGAAAGAAAAAAGAGAAATCCAGCCATTTCATTCAGTCTCCATTCAGTATTTCTTAAGGGGTTTCCTTGTACATATAACCATTTGTGTTACACAGTTCCTCTACCATAGGGATGAAAACTGTCACTAATACCTAGACATAGAATAAGGATATGGCAATCCACTCTTGAAGCAATCCTGAAACAATCAGCCATTGAAAACCCTATGAGGGTCACTATGAGTTGGACACGCCTTGATGGCACCTAACAACAACAACAATCAATCCCTAGATAATGGAAGTCAGAGGAAGTGGAAAATAGATATAATAATAGATTTGAGTCTCTGGATTATTCACTTAGACACTACTGGGGTACTAAAAGAGATAGATTTAAAAAATAAAGGGACTCAGAAAATAGTCAGTGGAGAGAACATAAGGACTTGATGGAAGGAAACTAGAAAACATAATACTGTTTCTCATACTTTGTTTTTTCCTTTTTTTGAGGTACTGGGGGTTGAACCCAGGGCCTTGCGCCTGCATGCTTTGCAAGTGCTGGACCACTGAGCTGCACCCTCAGTCCCCCCCTTTTTTTTTTTTTACTTTTTGACACAGGGTCTTGCAAAGTTACACAGACTGCTCTGGTCTCGAACTTGCGATCCTCCTGCCTTCGCCTCCCCAGCCACTGGGATTACAGGTGTGCGCCACCACACCTGACCTAGTTCTCACTCTTAGAGCAACATTTCAAATACTCTGTAGTAGATTCATCTTACTGTGATCAAGCATATATATATACACACATTATAAAGTTCCCTAGAAACAACAATAGGAAATAACCTGCATTTTCATGAGTAGGTGACTGATTACATAGATCAAAGGTCAGTAAAGGATGATCTCTGGTCAAACCCAGCCTATAGCCTGTTTCTGTCATGTATTATTGGAGTGTAGTCATTCTCATCAATTATGTATTGTCTAAGGCAGCTAAGAGTGGCTGTGACAGAGACCACAACATTCAGAAAGCATGAGATATTTACCATATGGTCCTTTACAGAAAAAAAATTGCCAAACCCTGGTAATAATGGTCACATATACATTCAATGTCTATAGCCATACCACCCTGGCATCTAATCTTGTCAGATCTTGGAAGCTAAACAGGTTCATGCCCCGTTAGTCCTTGGATGGGAGACTGCCTGGGAATACTGGATGCTGTAGGCTTGGGAGAGGACTTGGCAACCCATTCCTAAAACAATCAGTCATCAATAACCCTATGAATAGCAGAGAAGTACTGATAGTGCTGGTCATGGCACAGTGTCAGGGAGTATATTATTTGTTTTAAATAGGGTCACTATGAGTCAAACCTCATGACAGCACCTAACAACAACAACAATACATTCAATGGAACAAAACTGCCATTAAATGAATACAGAAGATGTATGATGATAAGAAAATATATCTGATATTAAGAAAAAATGATTCAAAATAGTGGGAATATAGGCATTTGGGGATTGAATTTAACTAAAAACAAAGTCTACATCTGTGCATCCACCTAGTTTTTGCTGACCCGCCACTCTCCCAAACACGATGTCCTTCTCAAGGGATTAGTCACTTCTGACAACATGTCCAAAATATGTAAGTCATAGTCTAGTCATCCATGGTTCCAAGAAGCACTCTGGCTGCACTTCTAGGATGGATCTGTTGGTTCTTTTGGCAGTCTACAGTACTTTTAATATTCTTCTCCAGCACCAGAATTCAAAAGCGTCAATTCTTCTCTCTCTCTTATTCACTGTCCAGCTTTCATAAGCATATGATACAACTAACAATTCCATGGTATGAATCAGGTGCACCTTTGTCTTTAATGTGACATCTTTACTTTTCAACACTTTAGAGAGGTCTTTTGTAACAACTTTTCCCAAAGCAATGTGCCTTTTGGTTTCTCGACTGCTGTTTCAGTGCATGTTGATTGTAGAACCAAGCAATACAAAATCTTTGACAGCCTCAATCTTTTCTCCATTTATAATGAATTTGCTTACTGACCCATTTGCAAGGACTTTTGTTTTCTTGATGTTGAATTGCAATACATACTGAAGGCTGTGTTCTTTGATCTTCATCAGAGTTTCAAATCCTCTTCACTTTTGGGAAACAAAATTGTGTCATTTGCACAGTGCAGGTTATTAATGAGTCTTCCTTCAATCCTAATGTCACATTATTTCCTCATAGAATCCAAGTTCTAGAATTATTTGCTCCACATAGAAACTGATGACTTACAGTGAAAGGATGCAGCACTGACACACATTTCCTGACTTTAAACCATGCAGTGTTTCCTTGTTCTGTTCTAATGACTGCCTCATGGTCCAGGTATAGATTCATCACAAATACAATTAAGTGTTCTGATATTCCCATTGGTCACAATGTTGTCCATAAGTTGTTGTAATGCACACTGTCAAATGCCTTTGCATAGCCAATAAAACATACATAGACATCTTTCTGATATTCTCTGCTTTTGGCTAATACCCATCTGATATCAACAATAATATCCCTGGTTCCATGTGCTCTTCTAAATCCAGCTTGATTTTTCAGCAGTTCCCTTTTATATATTGCTCCCATTGTTTTTGAATGATCTTTAGAAAAATTTTATTTGTGTGTGATATTAATGATACTGCTTGATAATTTCCACATTTAGTTGGATACCCTTTCTTAGGAATAGGCACAAATATGGATCTCTTCCAGTCAGTTGGCTAGGTAGCTTCTTTCTAAATCTCTTGACATTAACAAGAAAGTACCTCCAGTGCTGCAGTTGTTTGTTGAACTATGTCAATTGATATTCCATTAATTCCTATAGCCTGTGTTTTGCCAATGCCTTCAAGGCAGCTTTTACTTCTTCTTTCAGTACTATTGGTTCCTGATCATATGCTATGTCTTGAAATGTTTGATCGTATACTAATTCTTTTTGACATAATGAATCTGTGTATTCCTTCCCTACTTTTTAATGTTTCCTGCTTAAATATTTTCCCCATAGACTCCTTTACTATTGCCACTCCAGGCCTGAATTTTTTATTCAATTCTTTAAGCTTGAGAAAAACAGAGCATGTTCCTCCTTTTTGAATTTCTATATCTGGGTGTTTGCACGTGTCATTATAATATTTGATTTTGTCTTCTTGAGCTGCCCTTGGGAATCATGTTTAGTTCTTCAACTTTGTCATGTCTTCCTTCTAGTTTAGCTATTTGTAATTTAAGGGCAAGTTCCAGAGTCTCCTTTGACATGCAATTTGGTCTTTTCTTTTTTCCCTCTCTTTTAAATAACTTCTTGTTTCTGTCATAAATAATGTCTTCTATGTCATGCCCAAATCCATCTGAGCTTCTATCATTAGTGTCTGATGCATCAAATCTCTTCTTGAAATGGTCTATGAACTCAGACTGGATATACTCAAGGTTGAACCTTGGCTCATGTATGCTTGTTCTAAATTTCTTCAGTTTCAGTTTGAACCTGCTTATGAGTAATCAATGGTCTGACCCACAATCAATATCTGGTCTCATCCTAACTTCTGATAATGAGGTTTTCCACTGTCTTTTTCCACAAATGTGATCAATTTTGTTCCTACATATTTCATTTGTGAATTTCATTTGCATAATCTCCATTTATGTTTTCTTATGTTTTTTGGGTACCTTCTAACCTGGAGCCTGCTTTTATGGCACTATATTGGATAATGCTTATCTGCTATTCATAGGCTGTTTAGTGGCTAATTGTTTCAGAAGTGGGCTGGCAGGGCCTTCTTCCTAAGCTATCTTGGCCTGGAAGCTCAGCTGAAACTTATCCACTTGGGTAATGCTGCTAGTATCTAAATAGTGGTGGCTTAGCTTTCAATATCACAGCAGCACACAACCTCCCCAGTACGGCAAACTGACAGACAAGTGGAGGCAATATTTAGGTAAAACTTCCTAATTCTTTGACTAGAAAATGAGGGTTGTCTTATGTTCACATATCTATTTTAATTTAAATTTCAGTATTTGCTTCAGGTCATTATAATTAACCTCTCTATTGATTTAGTGATAAAATTATTAAGGAATTTTATCCTAATTAAAAAGTTATATATATTTAGATATACTTATTTTATTAGCTTATCTTATTTGTCCCCAACACGTCGGTCAGTTTGCTGCACTGTGGGGGCTTGTGTGTTGTGATGAGGCTGAGAGCTCTGCCACTGTAACCTTAGATATGAGCAAGGTTACCCAAGGTGGACAGGTTTTTAGCTGAGCTTCCAGACTAAGACAGACTAGGGAGTAGGACCTGGCGAGCCACTCCCGAAACAACTAGCCATTGAAAACCCTATGGATAGCAAAGAAACACTGTCAGATATAGTGCCGAAAAATGAGGCCCCCAGGTTGGAAAGCACTCAAAAGACTACTGGGGAAGGGTTTCCTCTACCATATAGAGTCTAACATGATGACGGAAATGGAGTAAAGTCCCAGGGACCTCCATTTGCTGATGTGGCACGTTTCAAAATGAGGAGAAACAACTGTAAACATCCGTCAACAATTGGAACATGGAATGTACGTAGTATGAATCTAGGAAAATTAGAAATCATTAAAAGAGAAATGGAGCACATAAACATTGACATTCTAGGCATTAGCAAGCTAAAATGGACCAGCATAGGCCATTTTGAGTCAGACAATCATATGGTCTACTATGCTGGGAATGATAAACTAAAGAGAAATGGGGTTGCATTCATCATCAAAAAGGACATTTCAAGATCTGTCATGAAATATAATGTTGTCAGTGATAGAGTAATATCCATACACCTATAAGGAAGGTCAGTTAATAAGACTATTATTCAAATTTAAGCACCCACCACTAAGGCCACAAATGAAGAAAGGGAAGACTTTTATCACCTTCTGCAATCTGAAATAGATCAAACATGCAATCAGGACATACTGATAATCACTGGGGACTGGAATGCAAAGATTGGAAACAAAGAAGAAGGCTCAGTAGTTGGAAAATACAGTATTGGTGACAGAAACAAAGCTGGAGATCACATGATAGAATTTTGTCAGACCAATGACCTTTTCATTACAAATACAGTTTTTCAACATCATAAACAGAGACTATACACATGGACTTCAGCAGATGGAACATACAGGAATAAAATTGACTACATATGTGGAAAGAGATGATGGAAAAGCTCTATACAAAATGCCAAAACAAGACCAGGTGCTGACTGTGGATCAGACCATCAACTTCTCATATGCAAGTTCAAATGGAAGCTGAAGAAAATTAGAATAAGTTTTTAAGAGCCATGGTATGACCTTGAGTATACCCCCCTGAGTTCAGAGACCACCTCAAAAATAGGTTTAATGCATTAGACACAAATGATAGGAGACCAGAAGAGATGTGGCATGACATAAAAGATATCATTCAAGAAGGAAGCAAAAAGTCTTAAAAAGACAAGAAAAAAAGAAAAGACCAAATTACATGTCAAAAGAGACACTGGACCTTGCCCTCGAACATCCAGCAGCTAAAGCAAAAGGAAGACATGAGGAAGTTAAGGAACTAAACAGAAGATTTCAGAAGGCAGCTCAAGAAGACAAAAACAAATATTATAATAACATATGCAAGGAGCTGGAGGCAGAAAACCAAAAGGGAAAAACACACTCTGTGTTTCTCAAGCTTAAGGAAGTGAAGAAAAAATTCAAGCCTCGAATGGCAGTAGTGAAAGATTCTACAGGGAAAATATTAAATGATGCAGGAAAACATCAAAAGAAGATGGGAAGAATACACAGAGTCATTATACAAGAAAGAGTTGGTAGATGACCAACCATTCCAAGAGGTTGCATACGAAGAGGAGCTAATGGTGTTGAAGGACGAAGTGGAAGCTGCCTTGAAAGAATTGGCAAAACACAAGGCTCCAGGAATTGATGGGATACCAATAGAGATGTTTCAACAAACAGATGGAGCACTGGAGGTGTTAACATGTTTATGCCAACAGATTTGGAAAACAGCTACTTGGCCAACTGACTGGAAGAGATCCATATTTGTGCCTATTCCCAAAAAAGGGGATCCAACTGAATGTGCAAACTATCGGACAGTATCATTAATATCACACACCAGCAAAATTCTACTAAAGATCATTCAAAAGTGACTGCAGCAATATATAGACAGGGAATTACCAGAAAATCAAGCAGGATTCAGAAGAGGGCGGGGAACCAGGGACATAATTGCTGATGTCAGGTGGATACTGGCTGAAAGCAGAGAATATCAGAAAGATGTCTATCTATGTTTTATTGACTATGCAAAAGCATTTGATTGTGTGGATCATAACAAATTATGGATAACACTTCGGAAAATGGGAATACCAGAACACCTAATTGTGCTCAAGAGAAATCCGTATGTGAATCAGGAGCCAGTTGTTCGAATAGAACAAGGAAACACTGCCTGGTTTAAAGTTGAGAAAGGTGTGCATCAGGGCTGTATACTTTCACCCTATCTCTTCAATTTATATGCTGAGCAAATAATCTGAGAAGCTGGACTTTATGAGGAAGAACGTGGCATCAAGATTGGAGGAAGACTCATTAACAATCTGCGTTATGCAGATGACACCACTTTGCTTGCTGAAAGTGAAGAGGATTTAAAACATATACTGATGAAGATCAAAGATCATAGCCTTCAATATGGGTTACGACTAAACATCAACAAAACAAAATCCTTATGACTGGGTCAGCACACAACTTCACATTAAATGGAGAAAAGATTGAGGTTGTCCAAGATTTTGCTTTGCTTGGCTCTATAATCAACACCAATGGAAGCAGCAGTCAAGAAATCAAAAGATGCATTGCTCTAGGAAGAGCTGTGGCAAAAGATCTCTTTAGAGTATTGAAAAGCAAAGATGTCACATTGAAGACAAAGGTGCCTCTAACTCATGCCATGGTGTTTTCAGTGACATCATATGGTTGTGAAAGCTGGACACTGAACAAGAGAGACAGAAAAAGAATTGATGCTTTTGAATTGTGGTGCTGGAGATGTCTATTGAATATACCATGGACTGCCAAAAGAACCAACAAATCTGTCCTAGAAGAAGTGCAACCAGAGTTCTCCTTAGAAGCAAGAATGGCCAGACTGCATCTTACATATTTCAGACATGTAGTCAGGAGAGAACAATCCCTGGAGAAGGACATCATGTTTGGGAGAGTGGCAGGTCAACGCAAAAGAGGAAAACCCTCCACCAGATGGATTGACACACTGTCTGCAACAATGGGCTTAAACATAAATAAGATCGTTTGCCTGGCACAGAGTCGTCAAGTGTTTCGATCTGCTATACATAGGGTTGCTATGAGTCAGACTGGACTCGATGACACCTAACAACAACAACAACATCTTATTTGTATGCTGTACAGTGGGTTACATTATGACATTTTCATAGATGCATAAAATGTGCTTCAACCATATTCACCCTCCTTTGCCCTCTCCTTTTCCTCTTTCCCCTTTTTGTTGATCTCCCTACCCCCAAATACTCCCACATCTACATTTATATATTTTTCTTTTTTAAAAAATCTGGATGACACATATAAGGGAAAATGAAAACATGCAATATTTGTATTTCTGAGTCTAGCTTATTTTGCTTAAAATGATAATCTCTAATTCTATCCATTTTCCTGCAAATGGCATAATTTCATTCTTTTTAATGACTGCATAATACTCCATTGTTTATAAATAGCACATTTTCTTTGTCTATTCATACACTAATGGGCACCTAGGCTGACACCATAACTTGGTTATTGTGACTAGTTCTGCAACAAACATGTGTGTACACACATCTCTATTGTATGCTGACTTTGACTCCTTTAGGTATAAACCCAAGAGTGATATAGCAGGATGATATGATAGCTCTATTTTCAGTTTTATGAGGAAACTACCTATGGATTTCTCCAGTTGAAGACTAATTTACACTCCCACCAATAGTATGTAAGGGCTCCTTTTGTTGTGGATCCTTGTCAATATTTGTTATTTGTTGTCTTCATGCCAATGAGATGAATCTTAAGGAGCTTTTGGCTTCCATTTCCTAATGGCTAAGGATATTTAGTATTTTGATGTATTTATTGGAGATTTACACATCTTTTGACAACCATTCGATTCATTCGTCCATTTGTTGATTGGATTATTTGTTCATTTGGTATTTAATTTTTTGAGTTCTTTATATATTCTATATATTAATACCATCAGATGAATAGCTGGCAAAGATTTTCTGTCATTCTGTAGGCTGTCTCTTCACTCTGATACTTGTTTCTTTGCTTTGCAGAAGCCTTTTAGTTTGATGCAATCCCATTTGTCAAAACTTTTTCTTATTTCCTGAGCTATTGGAGTTCTATTCAGAAAGTTGTTGCCTATACTTACATCTTGAAGTGTCTTCTGTATATTATCCTCTAGTAATATCAAAGTTTTGAGACTTACATTAAGGTCTTTGATTGATTTTGAATTGTTAAGGACCAAGTTTCCTTCTTCTACATGTTTATATATAGTTTTCCTACAAAAATTTATTGATGTGGTTATTTTTTTCTCCTATATATGTTTTTGACACTTTTGTCAAGAATCAGATGGCTGCAGCTATATAGGTTTACTTCTGGATCCCCTGTTCTATCCCATTGGACTATGTATCTGTTCTTCTACTGCTATCACAAGATGTTTTTTGTTACGATGACTCTCTGGTACAATTTGAAATTGGGTACTGTGCTACTTCAGCATTGTTCTTTTTGCTCCGGATTGCTTTGGCTATTTAGAGTCTTTTATGCTTCCATGTGAATTTTAGATTAATTTTTTCTGTTTCAATGAAGAATGTCATTAGAATTTTGATGGGGATTGCGTTGAATCTGTACATCACTTTCAGTAATATGGCTATTCTAACAATATTAATTCTGCCAATCCATGAACTTGGGATATCTTTCCATCTTCTAGTGTCTTCTTCAATTTCTCTCTTCAATTTTTCAAAGGTTTCAATGAGGAAGTCTTTTATTTCCTTTGTTATAGTCCCTTTTTTTTGAGGTCACTGTGAATGTGATTATTTTTCTGGTTTCTTTCTCAGCATGTTTGTTATTGGGCTATAGAAAAGGTGTTGACTTTTGTATATTGATTTTGTATCCTTCTGCTTTACTATAGGTGTATACCAGATTTGAGAGTTTCCTAGATGTACCTTTAGGCTTTATTTTCTTGGAGCTGGTGGACATTTTCTCATCTCTAAAATGAGAATTATTATACATGCTTTGCCAATTTCATGGATTTTGTGAAAATTAAGCCAATGTATGCTAGAAAAATCTTTAAATACCACTGTTGGTTTGCAAGATGATTTTCGAGGACAATGAAAATTCTTTTATTTTAATGATCATATATTTTGTTTACTTTTAACTTACAATGAGTGATACACTATACACACACACACACACACACACAGTACTTCCTTTAATATTAATTTGTGAAAGCAAAAATGTGAATCAACTTAAAAATTATCAAATAATACTAAGAATGTAATGCAGATATGACAAATTGTGTGATGATAGTGTGAATGACTAAACTTCAGGAAACACTGCATTATGGAGATATAAATTTAACTTGGATTTTCATATTTTACCATATGGTTTTCAACTGGCATTGTTCAATTTGCTGAGGTTGCAAACATCCGATGATAAATCAAGACATATAGGCCGCTTTTGTAACAAAGGAGAAAAGAAAAGAAAAAGCAGATACTTGATGCATTTAGGAAAGGAATCCCATTGTAGCTAAAATGTTGGCCAATGTTGCGTCCATAGGCCCAAGCTGGTATAGTGGGGCTGATTTCACTGAAAGAAGAAAAGCAACAATCAGAGCACTAAAAAGTACAGTTGTCATTCAATATGTTCCAGGACTCCCACAGATACCAAAATGTGAGTATGCTCCAGCCCATTGTATAAAATGTTCTAATATTTGCATATAAACTAAGCACATCTTCCTGTATAGTTTAAATAACCTCTAGATTATAATACCTCATACAATGTAAATGTGTTATAAACAGGTGTTATATTTTTAGGGAAAATAAAGAAAAAGTCTGTACATGTTCAGTACAGATGCAATTAAAAATATTCAAAAGCATTGTCTATTTTTGATTGGTTGAACCCAGAGATGCAGAATCTATGAATACAGAATCTATGAATAATTGTAGCCCTCTAGAAAGAACTTGTAGCATTTCTGAAAAATTAACTTTAGAGACATTACAGTAATGAATGTTCTGGTGAAATGTTATTCCTATGGAAAGTAAAGCCAGCTGTGTGCCTGATTTGACTCCCACAGACCTGCCAGCTCAGTGAGTCACCATCATTAAATGTGCCTGAGATCGTAAGGCAGCCAATGCCACAAAAGGGGTGGCCTAGGAAACCCACATCTGTGTTCGTTCCTTAATGCTCCAGGATTCTGCTTGAATATGCTTTCATATCTTCAGGTGACAGAGGTGTAGAAAGCTTAGGTTGGAGGAAGTAAGAGATGGATCTGTGGTACCTGTTTTCCTCTGTGATCTGGAAAGCAAAAATGTCATATTATAGCACAGTAGGAAGCTCACCAATGGCTGTTCTCCCACACTTTTCCTATTCTGCACAGCATACTGCTACAAAGGCAGAGGGCCCTTCTCCAGAGCACCTGTGCACTCTTCCCCTGTCTTCTCCTCAAACTTGGGTTCTACCTGAGAGGACATTTTCTTCTCTCATCTCATTTTGTGGCCTCAATTTAGGAGTACACAAGTCTGCTACTGCATTGAAAGTTGAAGATTCCTAGTGTCAGGAACCCTGGCTGCAGAGCAGTTCCAGTACTTCATCTGAGATATGGGAACATTTTGGTCCCCAGGAGCTGCCTGTGTGGCTACTGATTTTTTGTGTCTCTGCAAATTCAGATGACTAAGGAACTTGCTTATGCAGCAATTCAGAGGCAAGATGGAGTACCTCTCTTATTTATTTAAAAAAAAAATTATTTGAAGGCTGCTGTTTAACCTCAGTAGGAGAGTTGGGATTTTTCAGCCACACAGTGATTTTATTCCTCTGGACCCTTATATGAATTATTAAGCTTTTAAGAAAAGAAAGCAAATAGAGATCTGCAAGGTAATCAAAAAGCAAATATGCTAATTTGGGTCTCTAGCACAGTATTTTTTTTTAAATCAGAAAGAGCACTGAGTTTCGATCAGTTATTCATCTAAATCGAGGAAATTGAGGAAGAGCACAAGACTAGCAAATTACCGTTGCTAATGGCCAAAGCCAGCCCTATCTTGGACTCTTCCTTAATCATGCTTCTCAGTGCAAAACCTAGTTACTAGGATACGGCCATGTGGCAGCATCTTTATTAGAAATTGTGTGGGAGAAAAAAGGTCAGAGGCTCATTTCCAATAATGGTTTGACAAGTGACACAGAGAAAAGGGCAAGAAGGAATTGAGGTTTGTGGTGTTTCCTTATGTCAAGATTTTGAGATAATGGCACTTATGTGAATGGGAAATCTCCAGAAATACATCTTATTAATCTCATGGCTCAAAGAAAGAGAGACATGATATCACATTATCATCAAAATTAAAAGGAAGCATAAAAGACATATAACTATCAGGTAAAGAACAATCCAATCATCTTTCAAGAATAAAAAATTACTTATCTTAACTCTGGTTGAAACCAAGCGCTCTGTAGTTATAGAAATAGAACTCAACTCCAATGTGAAAACAGATAGATAAAAGGCCTAAACATTGTAGAAAACTTTACAAGATTCAGGTGCCTCTCATTGAACAAATGTCTACAGAGGTCACCATCGCTCTCTAAACTAGTATATCTTGTATCTATTTATACTGTACTTTGATCAGAATAGAGATATATTTGTAAAGTTTATACAGAGGAAAATTTCTTTGAGTTAAACCTTATCTTACCATTGTCTTCTGAAAAAATCATAGGTATATTAATTAATTAGTATATTTTACTCAGAAGAGATATACCAATTCAGAGGTATACAAATCAGTTATCCAAAATTAATTACTGAAATTCTGAGATATACTAATAAGTTACCCCAAATCATAAAAAGATAAAAAAATTTCTATGGCAAAAAAAAGTCTGAATTATTAACAATACAACTTACTGAGAGATAAAGTAACCAAGGCCTGCAGCCATAGCCCTCTGGCATCCCAGCCTGTCAGATCTCTGAAGCTAAGCAGGGTTGGGCCTGGTTAGTACTTGGATGGGAGACTGCCTAGGCACACCAGGTGCTGTAGGCTTGGGAAAAGGACCCAGCAAACCACTCCTAAAAATCAATCTACCATTGGAAACTCTATGAACAGCAGAGAAGCACTGACAATAGTGTTCCCCCTGTTGTATGTAGGGTCACTATGAGTCAGATATTGACTCGGTGGCACCTAACAACAACAACAAAGTAACCCAGACAATAAGAATATCTGACATCCCAAACATCCTTCTCTGTATTCCTTCCTACCCTCAGTATCACCACTGCACATGGAGGCAGTGGGAGCTAGGACAGAGCTTATACATTTTGGCTTTCAATAAATCTAACATTGAAGCCCTGGTCCACCAATTTATTACCTGTATTACCTTGGGAGGATCACGTAGCTCTTCTATGGCTCAGTTTCTTCAACTACAAAACGGATTTAATTTTCAGGTTTCTTATGATATTGAAATGAGATCCTACATTTAAGCTGTAGGTATTTAATAAATATTAGCTGTCATTATCATTATTATTACTAGAGGCCTTTTTTTTTTCCTACGTGTTTATTATTTGTTTCTTTGTTTTTGGTCTTGAGCCAGGTTTTCACTACGTAGCTCAGGCTGGCTTCAAACTCATGATCATCTTACCTCAACCTCCCAAATGGTGGGATTATAAGCAAGCACTATCACAGCTAACTATTACTAGAATTTTGAGAGGGAGCAGACGAAGACACTCCTTTTCCTTGCCTAAGGATGGAGCCAACTAAGAAGTAGATTTCTATATCTATTTCTTTATCTGTGAATGAAATCCACCTGTTCAGTCACTGGTAGAGCCAGAAAAGCACAGGGCTTTTACCTCATGAACCAGCTAGACTAGAACACAGTCTCCTGCAAGGCAGGCCTGCCTCAAGAGAGCCCACAGGACCTGAGTCATGTCTTCCTAAGATACTTCTGAACTCACCTGTCATCTCTTTCTCTCCTGGGACAAGTGAACAAGGAGATTGAGAGAAGTTGAAATCCCTCCAAGTGGAAACACTGAGATTTCTCTCTATATATTATTATACTTTTGATGCATATAAATTTAGAAAATTGATGTTTTTCAAGCTTAAAGTTTATTATTCATACTTAAAAATTTATATGTGACTGCCCATGTATATATTTATATTTCTTCTCCTTTGATATTTTTTTCACTGTAGAAAGTTGAAATATTTTGCTGCCATTAATATCTTCTCATTAAAGAGTTATATATAGTTTTCCTTTGCCACAAATTTTGGAGTAGGTGACTATGATGATTAATCTTGCCAACTTGACTGGATTGAAAGACTCCTAGGAGATTCATAAAGTGTACTCTGGATGTGTCTCTGAGAGTGTTTCCAGAGACAATTAGATCATAAGGGCTCTGTCCCAATCAACGAAAATTCAATTCTATTTGGCATAATCCACTTTCACAAATCTGTGCAGTTTACCTCACATCAACAAGCATCCCACTGACATATCACATGACAATTACATGACATGACATGTCACATGACCAAAGTTTATGGGACAGAGAGGTACACTCCACCTATATGGTAGTGTATTAGTCAGTTTTGTGTCACTGGGACCAAACACCTGAGAAAATCAACTTAAAAGTAGAAGTGTTTTTTTTGCTTCAGGCTTTCAGAGGTTTCAGTGCGTGACTGTCTCCATTGCTATGGGCCTACAGTGAGGCAGGACATCATGATGACAGGAGGGTGTGCTGAACAAGGTTGTTTGCCTCCTGGCCAAGAAGCAGAAAGGAGTAATGGGAAAGGGCTGGGACAATATATACACTTCCAAATCACATCCCCAGTGATCCATTTTTCCAGTTAGGCCCAATCTCCACATCCTCTTAACAGTCTATTCAAAGTTTGAATCCAGTCAGCCATGGACTGAAACCTCTGAAAACCTGAGCCAAAATAAACATTCCTCTTTTCACGTTGATTTTCTCAGGTGTTTGGTCCCAGTGACACAAAAGTGACTAATGCACTACCATATAGGTGGAGTGTACCTCTCTGTCCCATAAACTTTGGTCATGTGACATGTCATGTCATGTAATTGTCATGGGATATGTCAATGGAATGCTTGTTGATGTGAGTTAAGCTGCACAGATCTGCAAAAGTGGATTATGACAAATAGATTAAATCTTACTACAATAAAATATTTAAAAATATTTTAAATGCAATGATTATAACCCAAAAGGTATCCAAAGTCTAGTAATGGTAGTTTATTTTGAGAGCTAGTAAAATAAAATATAATGCTTCTTTGCTTTGTTCAAAGGAATTTGACTGACTCTTCTTTTTTATCTTTTTGGGGTCAATATGCTGCAGAGTGACTAAAGGTGAAAGTTTTAAATGAGCTAACAGGACTCATTTCAAAGCTTAATGACACCACATCCCACATTTTTTTTTTCTTCAGTGCTGAGGATCAAACCTATAGCCTCTCACATGCTAGGCAAATAAATGGTCTATCGTTGAGCCAAACCTCCTGTCTCCATGTTTTGCATTTACATTCTTAACTAGGTTGCTCAAATTGAGCTGTTTCGCTTTCCCTATCTATGAAATAGGAATAACAAAGAACCTACACAACAGGCTTGTAATAAGGATTGTAGGAGGTTATAGATTTAAAACCAGGACTTGGGATCCCATGAAAAATTGGGTTCAGGTTCAGATGGTTCAATGTGTTAAAGTTTGGAGGGTTTGGGTTCTGTTCAGGTTTAGGTTTGAAATTTTAATCCTGTGTGTAAATAGGCAATTCTTTTTTCAATATTTTTGTTCAACTTTTAAATAGCTAATGATAAAAGAAATTTACAATCTGAACTCCAGCCCAAATTTTCACTGAGTGTGGGCCCACATCTGGGTTCAGAAAAAAATTTAAATTTGTTAACTGTAAAGAAGTCAGGCTTTCGGTTTGATTTATTTTGAAGCCCTGCTATCTGTACATAGATTTAAACCCACACCTGAACATAACCCAAACTCTCTAAATTTTAGTATAAGGAACCTGTACCCGAAACTGAGCCCAATTTTTCATGGGCTTGAAACTCTGTTTAAAGCTCTTAGCCTGCTGCTGGCACATATTAAATGCTTGACTTTTAAATTTTTAAATTTTTTTTTTTTGTGTGTGTGATACTGGGGGTTGAATCCAGTGCCTTGCGCTTGCATATTTTGCAAGTGCTGGACCACTGAACTGTCACCCCCAACCCATTTTTTTACTTTTTAAGACAGGGTCTCACTAAATTATGAAGACTGCTTCTGGTCTTGAACTTGTGATCCTCCTGCCTCGGCCTCCTGAGCCGCTGGGGTTACAGGCATGTACCACCATGCCCGGCAACATGCTTGACATTTTTTAACACATATTTTTACTGTCATTCTTGCCATAAATAATTATGTGTAAGGCGCAAGGAACATTCAGTATGTTTTAATGTTTCAGCTTTGATATATGCGAGTAATGAAAATAAGCATACAATCTCATCAGACACTAGACTCGTACTATCACGACAGAACAGGATAAAGAGGAGAAACAAAATCCTGTCTAGTTGTGACACAAAGAAAGACAGTAGTTTCCATATATATTCAGTGGACAACAAGTATTCGAACATTTTAAAATATCACTGTACTTTTCTAATAATTATATTACTTCATATTGTATAGCATCTACTTTTTTCAAGAGACTCTGCTAGGTGTTCTCTTCAATCCTTTCAACTATGTTGTCATAAAAGTCACTTACATATTTCATATCTATACATTTTTTTCTCTACCAAAGTCAATAACATTCCTATAAACATGGACAGTGAAAACTTCCACATCAAGTATTTTAAAGGTTTTATTTTTCTGTAAATTTACTTCACTTCTTTCTAGAAGTTTATTACTTTGAGAACAACTCAGATTTATAGAGAGTCATTTCTTTTTCTTTTTCTCTTTTCTTTTGCCTTTTCTTTTCTTTTCTCTTTTCCTCTCTTTTCTTCTCCTTCCTTTCCTTTCCTTGTTTTTTTGGTGCTAGAGATTGAACCCAAGACCTTGCCTATGCTAGGGAAAGTGCTCTGCCAGTGAGCTATCCCCCTGGTGGCCCTTGGGTCATTTCTTTAAAACATTTTTTGTTCAGAAATTTAAAACACACAAAGACAGATATAAAAGCATTAATATGAGCATTCATGTATCCACACACAGAATTTTCATATTTATTGTTTTTCCATGTTTTTTTCAAAACAAAACACTAAAGCTGAAGTTCTATGTATAACATTATATTTTTCCCTCACTATCCTCTGAACGCATCTGTTATTCCTGAATTTGTCAATTTTGCATCTTTTAAATTGTATGCAAATGTTGCATATTATAATTATTATAAATTTTATTTTTCTGCATGTATTTTCTAGTATATTGAAATGTATTCATATTGACTAACCTAGATCTATATCATCCATTTGGACTACTGTATAATATTTTTTGAGCAAATGACAATTTATCCATTTTCAGATTCATGATTATAAATGTTTGTTATTTGGCTGATGCTGCTGATTTTGCCCCAACACCCTTGGCATTTACTTCTCCAAGGTGAAGGCTGCTGCCTGTGGGTGCCGCTTACACTGCTGGAGGGTCTTTGTTCTGGCATACTCAGAGCACACTTGCAGGGTAGGTCAAGATGCCAGAGTCTGAAGCAGCTTTGAAGGACAGAGAGGAATCTGGTGAGTAAGTTCCCCAGTTTTCCCCACCTCTTATAAGAGAACGCTGAATTGTCTTTTCTACCAGTATTTGCATCAGATTTCACCGTGTTGATCACACACTCTTGGGCTTTCTGCTTTCCCTTGTCTCACTTCTCCACTTCCCTATTTGTTTTCCGTGGTCACCTTATGTATTCATGTCTTTGTTTCAAGGTCTCTTCTTGGAAATCCAAACTGATGGCTCTATTTAAGAACAGGTCTGGAACAAACACCCTACAGTCATGCACCTCTCCTTATTCATGTGAAGAAGAACTTCTCTAGGGCAGGGGTGGTGACCTTTGGAACCCAGGCATCCAAATTTACCCTGCTACCTGTTTTATATAGACAATGAGCTAAGAATGAATTTTACATTTTTAAAAGGTTAAAAAAAATCAAATGACTAATATTTCATGGCACATAATGTTATATGAAATTCAAATTTTAGTGTTCATAAATAAGGTTCTGATGGAGTTCAGACATGTTCACTTGCTCACCATCACTTTTGTACTCCCATAGGACATGAGTAGATGCTATAGACACTATATGGCCTGCAAAGTTTAAGATACTTCCTTTCTAGCCCTTTACAGAAAATGTTCATTGACCCCTGCTCTAAGGTATATATTTTGACATAGAGTTTCTATATTAAAGATATACAAAAATATTTAAAAATTTTATACATAATATAGAAATAATAATATTTATAATACATACATATGTACTATAATATGTAGGTTATGTACATATGAGGTCATATATGGTGTGATAAAAAATTATTATAATAAAAGATACATTGCCATTAATTCTCCTCAAATGACTCCCCCACCTTCAAACACATTTACTCCACCATTCTTGCCACTTATGAAGCAGTTCTGGAAGCCTTCTTTCCTGAGTGTCTTTAGTTTCATCATCCATCATGACAGCATTCCATATCACATATTGCTTCTGGTATGGAAATTTCTGTCCAATAAAAACATTATGATGTGTCCTTATCTCCCTTATTCACTGGACGGGCACCATGTGACTTCTGGCTCTTCCCCAAAGCCCAAATGTCCATGAAATGTAAGTGTTTTTAATCAGTTCAGGATATGGAAGCAGCTACCACAGCACAACTAAAGACAGCCATGAAGAGGACTGCCAGAGCTGCTCCAGAAAGTGGCCAGAGGGATGGCGTAAGTGTGTTCAAAGCCAGGTGCATACTTTAAGTGGGTATAATGACAATGTCTCTTGGTCTGTAATAAATTTTTTAAAATTCCAACATTCACCATATTTTCCAATCCTACCACATATATACTGTAAAACATTGCTAAATTTCTCTCTGAATTTTTACCCAAAGTGATTATTCCAACTGCTACTCCCTCCCACAAGGAGCATTTGAGTGTTCTAATTTCTCCATATCCTCAGCAGCATATAGTTTCTTTTTTTAGAAAAATGTCTTTGTTCAGTTGGTAGAGTGCTGCTCTGTCCTCTCTGAGGCTGTGGGTTTGATCTCCAGCACTGCAAAAGGAGAGAAGGACCTGGCAGCCCACTTCCAAAACAATCAGAAAGAATCAGCCATTGAAAACCCCATGAATAGCAGAGAAGGACTGACTTACTGCTGGGCATGGCACAGTATCAGGGAGTGTTTTGTTCTTTTGTATGTAGAGTCATTATGAGTCGGACTGGACAGCACCCAACAACAATAGCTGCAACATAATACTTGCTAAACTCTTTTTTAAATCAAAGAAGTGCTTATCTTTCAGGCTCTTTTAAAAACAATATTATCTAGAAATTTTTTGTTGGAAAGTGTTCATTTTCATAGTTACCTTTTTAGTTTGTGACAAATGATGTGGGTTTTCCATTTATAGGACTGATCCACAGTTTCCTTAAAAAATTTTTTTTGGGAAAAATGTAAGTGGATTAAAAGATAAATATTAAATATATAACAGTGAAATGATACATATATGTGGCAAAAATCATAAACATGGATTCAGAATGACTGAAATTGGTGAATCATTGAAGTAGTGAAAACTTGCAATCTGTTTTAATTCTGGGTCAGTTTCTTCCTAATTGTATGCTTTTGAGGAAATCACTTGTCCTTTCTAGTTTTCAGTAAAATGAGGATAACTGTTAAGGCTTCCTTGCTTCTCCTATAGAATTATTTTAGAGATCTATGGAGATTATAAATTAAAGAGTAACAAAAGTGCAGAACAACATATAAATGTAAGAATATGCTGCACCCATTCCATGAATTACTTATATCACAACCTGACTGGAGTTTTCATTGTTTACCCCATGATAATGGACCTGGTCCTTTATTGGTGTTTGTTTTTTGTCCACATTGATGAATCTCTATCAATAGTATCAAACGTACCCCTATCATGTCTATTGGTAGAAATTCTATTCACAATTCATCAACCTTTTTAAAATGAATTTATCCCAGATTCAATTCCTCCAGTATTTCTCTATATTTTATAAAAATATTCTCTCACAACTTGGGACATATTTCAGTGTGTATTAGTTGCCTCCTCAAAGTAGACTCAACCTTAATGATGGGAATGGAATAAAGCCCCTGAGACCATTTGCTGATGTTGTATGGCTCAAAATGAAAAGAAACACAGTAACTACAATAATGAGCTCAAAAGAAAAAGATTATATGCATGGCACAGTGTTGGGTAGTGTTTTTTTTTCTGTTGTACATAAGGTCACTATGAGTCAGACCCAATTCAATGGCACCAAACACAACGACATTAGTTGTACTGCTTGTGTGTTATGGACATAGATGTTCTAATCTTTGGGCATCTTCTTCAGAAACAAACATACTGACTTTTTTTCTTTTATAAGCATTTATTCCCCCTTTTGAAAGTATGGCTGGCCCAATTTGTTCTATATATCTGAGAACATAAGCTTTTAATGTGGTGGACAAGGCCCTGTATGGTGGGCCTCTTCCTCTCCCTTTTCTGTAACCATACTGAATTGTCATTTCCCTCAATGTGCATGATCCTTCTGCAGCAGGGCCTTTGCACATACCATTCTGGATATATGCAATGATATCTTTTTTCCTTTTATTTAATAATTTTCCCTCATTTTTCAGACTGGATTTCAATTGTGCCTTCTTCAGGGAAGCCCTGCTTTATGTCCTGAACTATTCCAAATTTCTTCCTTGTATGCTCTGATAGCACCATAGAATTTTCATTGGCAATTTATATCATAGTAACATTACATTTATTCATGTGATTATCTGATTAATGTTATTCTTACCTGTGTGATTATCTGATTAATATTATTCTTTCTCATTAAGGCTTGAACTTCCTGAAGATATGGGATTATTTGTTTTCCTTATCATTGTATTTTGAGCATCTGATACAATACTGGATACATTGTAAATGTTCAGTGAATATTTGTTGAATGACTAACTGAATGAATAAAGTGTTACTCTGTCCCCTGAAAATTCAATCAAGCATAATGTCCTCCCTTTCTCCCATATTCCATCATCAGCAAGGAAATGCATATGAGCAAGGGCATAAATTGTGCTTAATCTCCATTAGCCAAGTAGTCTGGGAAAACTTCCAGGGTGTCAAGACACCAGTCATAGCTTCCAGGAATCAATGACTTCCTGTGGCAGTTATTAAGGGACCTGAGGTTGACCTCTTGCACTTTGAAAGCTATATCTTCTCCAAGAAAATGCCAGAATGCTGTCTATGATATTGGACTCCAGCTGCAGGCCACTCTAAATATACCCAGATGACTTTTTATCTCAAATTTATATCAAAAAATAATCGGATTGTTGAGACACAGTAGAATAATACACAATTTAAATTCAGAAACCAGTGGCACATTTATGTTTAAAGGACAGGCAGTCTTGCGTTTGGGGTCTGACATAAAAAGACCTGTCTTGCTGTGAGGCATGAATTCTGGGCAACCCCGTAATATCACACATCAAACCTGATGCTAAGGGCAGCCTGTCTCTATATAAACATATGTGTATAATTAGTATTTGAACTCTTCATATTAAAAGCTGCTGTTATGGCCATCAACACTAGACTTTGTCACTGTCAGTTTTAATACTCTGGCAATAGATTTTAACATAAATGATTTTTAAACATACTTAGCTCTTTCCCACTTCAGTAAACAGATTCTTCTAACTATGGCCCCTCCAGCTCATCTTTTAGAAATTTCAAAACAGTCCAAAAGGTTGTGTCAGAGTGCAGGTAGGATTGTACCAACGCCAGGATGCCATGCTTACACACCTTTATTTTAAATGCCCTCATAGTATATCTCTGGCAAGGACATAGCTCATGAACAAATGTCACCGGTTGTCAGGACACATAAAATGGCACTACTGCTCTGGCTGTATCTAGGCCAAGGCCTCTCTCAGTAGGATCACCTCCTATCTACCCACTGCTCCATTATCACACAGGTACTACTTAGGGGCAGACAGCCGAACCACAGAAGGATCTTTTCCTACATCCCCATGTGGACCCTGGTTTGCTTGTCTTGATCTAAACTTATCTCTTTAACTTTTAGAGCCTGAGACTGAGAGAGCCTGCTTTTAAACAGAGGAAATCATGAAGGCTGATGGCCTGAGTAACATGACTGTGAGCAACTGGTTGAGTCACTGAATTAACTGGATGGTGAAATTATAGCAGAGAATGTTCATATGTAGTCCTGGATTTACTAAATTAATGAAGACTCTCATTTCCATTTTCAGAGTGCTATTGGGTATCATTCCATCTAAGGCCACATTCTTTCTGGATTGGTAGTATATTGGCCCTAAAATGGGACAGAGAAAAAATGCCATTCAATACTCTAAGGGCCAGGAAGAAAGAGCCAACAGAACATCTGGATGAGAGGTACAGCTGCTCTGGGGAAGGCTGTTATCTTTGTAGATTGGGTGATAAAATTCAGTGAGTCAGAACTGATATTGTTATGTATTTCATGATAACATTCTGGCACTGGGTTAGGGAAGGGAGTGCCAGGATTGCTGTTTCCAGTGGAAGCATTTTGGTTTCATTTGATTTAGCTTGATTGTTTCCATTGCCTTATGATGAAACTTATGTAGATTAAAAAAAAATTAACTACAATACAATGGATTTTAATGTTTATTCAAAATGTTGTACAACCATTACCACTGCCTAACTCCAGAATATTTTCATCTCCCTCGGAAGAAATCTCATACTCATTAGCAATTTCTTTCCATTTTTTTCTCCCACCAGCCTCTCACAACCACTAATCAATCAACTTTCTGCCTCTATGAAGCTCAGAATTAAATTTATATCTATAACTTTTTCAACTTTAATGAGACATAATTGACAAATAAATATAGCATATATTTAAGATATATGATGTGATGACTTCGTATACATATAATTATTGTAAAATAATTACACACATAATTAAATTAACACACCATCACCTCACATCGCTACTTTTTTGTAAATAGATCTGCTCTCTTAGTAAATCATGTATGTAATACAGTAATATTAACTCTAATCACCACGTTGTGCATTAAATATCCTGAACTTATTCATCTTACATCTGAAAATTTATATACTTTGACTAGCTTCTCCTCATGTCACTCACAGCCCCTTCACAGCACTTGGCAACCATCATTCAGCTCTCTGCTTCCATGAAAAATTATTTAGATTCCAATGATATAGTAATTGTCTTTTTGTGTCTGGCTCTAGCTTATTTTACTTAGCATGTCTCACAGGATCATTCATGCTGTTTCAAGTGGGAAAATTTTTGAAAGAAAATGATAACTAAAAAATAGCTATAATCAAGCTGGGTGCAGTGGCACATGCATGTAATCCCACTGACTCAGGAGGCACAGACAGGAGGATTGAAAGTTAGAGACTAGATGCAGTAGTTTGTGTAATTAAGTGAGAACTTGTCTCAGAAAAGTTAAAAAAACAAAAAGGGCTAGAGGTGTAGCTCAGTGATACAGCACTTGCAAAGCATGCAAGTGTGAGGCCCTTGGTTTAATCCCCAGTACCGCACAAAATAAATAGCTATAATCAATTTGGATTGATGGAAATTTTGCACATTGATATTTTAGTTAGAAAACTAAGATTACTACCAAGTGTGAAAAGTGAAAATTAAAATCTGAGCACTTGGTTGCCCAGAAATCTGGTGGAGTTACAATACAGTGATATTTTTATGTCAAAGCAAGGATGGGGAGATCCTTCTTTTTCCTTATTTTTAAACTTTGCATACATTGCATGTGCAAAATTGTGGGTTTTGTTATGACATTTTCATACATGAATGTACTTTGATCACATTCACACACTCATTACTCTTTCTTGTCCTCCCTCTTGATTTCCTCCTTTTCCCAAATAGTCCCCTTTCTACTTTCAGGTCTCTCTTTTTAATCTAGACTCTGCATATGAGAAAAAAACGTGATATTTTTCTTTATGAGTCTGGCTTATTTCATTGAACATAATGATCACTAGTTCCATCCATTTTCCCAGAAATAACATAATTTTGTTTTTCATCATGGCTAAATAATATTCCATGGTATACATATACCATATTTTCTTTCACCATTCATCCATTAATGAGTGCCTTTGGCTATTTGGGAATAGTGCTGCACAAAGATGGGCATGCTAGTGTCTCTATTGTATGCTAACTTTGATTCCTTCAGGTATATACTCAAGAGTGACATAATGGGGTCATATGGTTACTCTATTTTTAGTTTTTTGAGAAACCTCCATACTGATTCCATAGTGGACTAATTTACATTCCCACCAACAGTTATAAAGGTTCCTTTCTTTTTGCATCCTTGCCAGCATTTGTTGTTTTTTGTTTTATTGATGATAGCCATTCTGACTGGGGTGAGATACAATCTCAATGTAGTATTGATATGCATTTCTCTGAGGACTTAAGATGTTGAACACATTTTAATGTGTCAGTTGGACATTTGTACTTCTTTTGAGAACTGTCTGATCAATTCATTTGCTTACTTATTGACTGGATTATTTTTTGGTGTTCAATTTTTTGTGTTCTTTATATATTCTTGATATTAATTCCCTACCAGATGACTAGCTGGCAAATTTTTTCTGCCAATCTGTAGACTATCTTTTCACTCTAGTAATTGTTTCCTTTGTGCTGTATTTCCCGAAGGTGGATGAGAAGTTGGCGGCGATGGGTAACAGAAACACAACAGCTCGGAGGCAGTGTAAATCTGTTCGGTTTATTGTTCAAACAGCTCAGTGTTTTATACAATCTTTTTAGGCTTAGGTCATGCAAGCAGAAAGAATAGCACATGCAGTTATTCAAAAAAAAAGTTTCACAAGCACTTGTTAATCATATCAACCTATAATTCAAAGCATAAACTTTATTATTGTTAGATAACAAACACCTGGAAGGTCCATCTCTTCTCAGGCTTTTTATAAATGATAAGCTATAATAGGGTGTTTGAACTCTATCCTTATTTATCACTTTAGCCCCTTGCTCATTATATGTTTCTATATAAGGCACTGGAGGATCAGGCCGACCAAAACATCAGCCTTTACTTTTTTCCTATAGCTGAGAACCAAGATTTGCCTTTAGATAGATAAGCACCTCTCCATGTTGTGTATTTACTCTTCTCCCCAGCTGGGAGCCATAAATTGTCAAGGAGACTTTTGTACTGAGGGAACAGGCCTGTGTCTTCTTTAATTGTTTTATACTTTCTTTGTAAACCTTAGTTATCATAAATTGGGCCACTTCAATCCAATTAGGGACTAACAACTCAGGCTGCTGCAGCTGAAGCGTAAATCACTTAATGTTTGGGTTCCAGGGTAGAAGTTGCTGGTCAGCTTTAACTAAAATATTGTCCACGTAACCTTTACAATTGGAGGTCATTACTTCTAATTCACTTACAAATTCCCTCAGTCATGTCATTCTTTCAGCATTTGTTTCATTAGAGTTTAATACAATATTAATTATGAGTATTAGTCCTAAACATAAAGTAATCATAATAATTAGAAGCAGTAATCCTATTCCTAGAAAGCAAAAAGCACATTTTCCTTTTCCTCATCCCCATCCATTTCTTGGAAGATGAGTTTCTTGAACCCCTCTTTCCCATGTCCGGACCTTGTCAGACAATATGGTTAGAAATGGCTGTGGCACCTTTGCTGTGCAGAAGCTTTCTATTTGATGCAATCCTATTAGTCAATTGTTGTTCTTATTTCCTGAGCTATTGGAATCCTATTCAGAAGGTTATTTTCTTATTTATACCTTGGATTATTTTCCTTATGTTTTCTCTAGTAGTTTCAAAGTTTTATGCCTTACATTAAGGTCTTTGGTTCATTTTGAATTGATTTTTTATACAGGATGAGAGGTAGGGATGTAGTTAAAGTCTTCAACATGTAGATATCCAATTTTCCCAGGACCATTTATTGAAGAATCTGGTTTTTTTCCAACATATGTTTTGGCATCTTTATCAAGAATTGTTGTTGTTGTTGTTGTTAGGTGCCATTGAGTCAGTGTCTGACTCCTAGCGACCCTGCGTACAACAGGTGAAACACTATTATCAGTGCTTCTCTGCTGTTCATAGGGTTTTCAATGGTGGATTGATTTTTGGAAGTGGGTTGCCAAGTTGGTTCCCCATGCCTACAGCACCTGGTGTTCCCAGGCAGTCTCCCATCCAAGTACTAACCAGGCCCAACCCTGCTTAGCTTCCAAGATCTGACAGGATCGGATGCCACAGGTCTATGGCTGCAGGCCTATCAAGAATTAGATGGTTGTAATTGTGTGGGTGTGTTTCTGGGTCATCTATTTTATTCTATTGGTATAGGTGTCTGATTTTTGTACCATTACAATGATGTTTTAGTTACTATGGCTCTGTAGTATAATTTGAAATCAGGTATTGTGACATCTATAGCATTCCTCTGTCTGTTTAGGATTGTTTTCATGTATGTGCATGTGTGTGTGTATATGTATGCTTCCATGTGAATTTTAGAATAGATTCTTTCTTATTTATGTGAAGAATGTTTGGAACTTGTTTATCTTCTTATGTTTCTTATTTGTTACTGTTAGGTGCTGTCTAGTTGGCTTTGATTCATAGCAACCCTTTGTACAACACGATGAAACACTACCCAACACCATTCCATGCACACGATCTATTTATGTTTGAGCCCATTGTTATAGCCACTATATTTCTTCTCATTTTGAGTCATGCCACATCAGCAAAAGGAGGTCTTAAGGGCTTTAATCTATCCTGTCACTAAGGTGCACTCAACTTTGAGGAGGCAACTCTTTTCCAGTCGTTTCTTGAATGCCTTCCACCCTGGGGGGTGGGGGTCCTATTCCCTGCACTATATTTGACAGTGCCTCTCTGCTATTCATAGGATATATGATGGCTGATTTTTTACTTTTTATTAGCATATATTAATTGTACTAAGTAAGAGGTTTCGTTATGATATTTGGTTATATGCATATAATGTACTTTAAGCATATTCACCCTCTCTATTACTCTTTCATTCTCTCTCCTCACCTTTCCCATCCCCCTTCTACCTCCCTAGTATTTCCCCATTTTAATTTCAATTCCTTCTTTTAAAATTTTTCCTAGTTTCTACAGTATTTGTCTTTCTGAATCTGGTTTATTTCATTTATGATAACTTCTAGTTCCATCTGTTTTTCTACAAATGACATATTTCATTTTTCAATCTACAAAGTGAAGAGCTAGCCTCCAGAGTGAGGGAAAAATCTTTGCCACATTTTCATCAGTCTGGGGATTAATATCTAGAATATATAAAGAGCTTTAAAAATTAAACAAATGAGAAATAATCTAATCAATAAATATCATTGGAGTTTTTATGGGGATTGCATTGAACTTGTAGATCACTTATGGTAATATGATCATTTTAACAATATTAATTCTACCAATCCTTGAACATGGAAACTCCATCTTCTAATGTCTCCTTCATTACTTTATTCAATGTATTAATTTTTTTTTTGTAGAGGTCTTTCACCTCCTCAGTTAGGTTTATTCCCAGGTGTTTTATTTTATTTTTGAGATTATTGTAAATGGGATTGTTTTTCTGATTTATTGCTTAGCATATTTATTATTGGTATCTAGAAAAATTACTGACTTTTGTATGTTGATTTTGTATCCTACTATTTTTTAAAAAAAGATTTATCAGATCTAAGAGTTTTCTAGTTGAATCTTTAGCCTCTTTTAAAAATAGGATCAAATAAAAAATAAGATCAAATCATCTGTAAATATGGATAATATGACTTCTTCCATTCCTATTTGTATCCTTTTTATTTCTCTTTCCTTGTTGCTCTGATTAAATGTTTAAGCATTGTGTTGAATAAGAGTGGAAAGGGTGGATCCTTTTTTCATTCATGATTTTAGAGGAAATCCTTTCAGTTTTTCCCTAGTTGGTATAATGTTGGCTGTAGGTTTTTTGTGTATAGCCTTTATTATATTATGGTGTATTCCTTCTATTCCTATTTTCTTCAGAACTTTTTGTAATGAAGTGATGTTGAATTTTGTCAATGTTTTTTTCAGCATCTATTGAGTTGATCTTGTGATTTTTGTCTTAAATTCTATTTTTGTGATGTATTATGGTTATTGGCTTGCATATGTTAAACCACCTTTGCATCCCTGGAATGAAACCAACTTGATCATGGTGTATGATCTTTGTAATGGATTGCTGAATTCAGTTTGCAAGTATTTTGTTGAGGATATTTTACATCTATTTTTTATCAAAGAATTTGGTGTATAGTTGTCTCTTTTGTTATATCTTTATTCAGTTTTGGTAACAAAGTAATACTGACTTCATAGAATGAAATTGTAAATTTTTTTCATTTCCTATTTTGTGGAATAGTTTAAGGAATATTTTACTTAGTTCTTTCAAGGTCTGGTAGAATTCAGCAATGAATCCATCTGGTCCTTGGTTTCTCTTTGTTGGGAGATTTTTATTACTTTTTCAATCTCATTGCTTGTCATTGATTGATTCAGGATATTTATATCTCCTTGGTTCACTTTTTGTGGTTTATATGTGTCTAGAAATTTAACTATTTCTTCTGCATTTTAAAATTTATTAGACTATCAGTCTTCAAAATAGTCCATAAAAATTCTCTGTATTCCAGTGGTATCTTTTGTAATGTTCTTTTTTCCCCTCTAGTTTTATTAATTTGAGAATGAGGGAAGCTTAAAATATTTGAACAAGAAAAAGCTTAAATGTTTTTCAAATTTGATGAAAATTCTAAATAGATTCAATAAATTTAATGAACTACAAGGAAGAACACAAGGGGATCCCACTAATGCATATCAAAATCAAATCCTTGAAAACCAGGAATGAAGACAAAAACAAACAAACAAGCAAATAAAAACAAAACACAAAAATCCTACACATTATGTAGAGGAAAAAATGCATTAATCTAAACATCCCTTCAGAACTAATGCAAGCCATGAGACACTGGAATAGTAAAGTTTAAAAGTAAAATTTCTTCAAACTAGAATTCTAATCTGGCAGAGATCTTATTTTGGGTAAAGGCAAAGTGAAGTTATATTCAAAGTGAACTGAAAGGAATTTGTCATCAACAGACTTATTTGAGAAGAAAAGTAAAAAAGAAAAATTCTCAGGCATATGCAAAAAATTAATTATAATAATAATTGGTCATGGAATGTAAGTTGAGAAAGAGAAGAAAAGAAGATGTGAAAGAGACAAGACAAAGGTAGAAGGATCAATAGATTGTCTAGATGGTATTATGGGATTGTTGAAAGTGAGATTCCAGGAGTAATGGGGTAGAAAAGTAGGGTTTTCAGAAAATAGATCAAATGGAAATAGGAATATTGAAAAATTTGTAGTTATTGGTAATAATGAGGTTCATGGTAAGTACGATAGGAGTTGCATTTCTATTAACAGTGGACGCTTGGAGGAATGATACATAACTGAGAGAGATATATCCATAAAGATGCCATTTTAGCTATCATGAGAGAAAGGAGGTGCCGCGTACTCTTTTTCACCTACATGACTGCTGGCACTTCATTCTGGTTATTGTTTCCCTACTTGGCTTCTATTTTCTGTCCTCTAACTTTGACTTCCTTATAACAACTTCTCAATGAGTGATGAACTTGACAAAATAAATAAGAATAGAATTCTATACTATTAGTTTAAGTATTTTTGTTAAGAAAAAAATATTTTCAGAAAGAAGACAGAAAGGGAAGCAATCTTTAAAAGATCTTTGAGAGCAATTGCAATTTCAATTAGACCCACAGGCTGTCACCCCACCAGCTTGTGGCCAACCACCCAAACATTGTGTCACCAGGAACATGCTTGTCATTTTGTGTAAGTGGTACAGAGTGATTTCTCTTCAAGTGGAGGTCACTGTGACTTTTTGTCTGAGAAATTGTTGACTTGCTAACATTAGCTGAAACAGGCAAATGCTGGCGTCATGTCCATCTCAGTCCAATGTTGCTGACATTTTCCACCTTCATAGTAATTTCCCCTAGACTGCCTCAGGATTTATGTATATTTTTTTTTCTAAGAAGGGTAACAACACAGTGCCGGAAGGTCCTATGATAAAATGAGAAAAGAACAAATGAATCTACTTAAGAATTTAACTAAGAATGGATTTCAAATTAATTGAGTTATGATAATCCATTTCCCAAAGATTATAATGCTAATGCCTCTAATTTTTTTAATCCATCATGATAGTATAAACTAGATAATTCCTTCTAAATGTGGATGGTATAAAATTTGCTCTTCCCTTAGGGATTCAATCATATTTAATATCCTCAGTGATTTTGTTTATGATTCTTCCAATTTTTAGTGTTCCTTTAACTGAGCACCAGTAATGAACATGTTGTTGTTGTTGTTAGGTGCCGTCGAGTCAGTATCCAACTCATAGCGACCCTCTGTACAACAGGAGAAACACTATTGTCAGTGCTTCTCTGCTGTGCATTGGGTTTTCAATGGCAGGTTGATTTTTGGGAGGGGGTTGCCAGGTCCTTCTCCCAAGCCTACAGAGTAATGAACATAGCCTGTCACATATGGTTAGATATTTTTAGATTAATTCTGGAATGCTTTTTACCTAATTGCCTGCTTTTAAAACTTGCTCCCTATTTGTATTAGTTTTATCTCTCCAACTTGAACCTGGTTTTCTTAAAGACAAATGGCATCAAATTCTAGCTGAGCATATGATTGTAATTCAAAATGTACTTGGTTCACTGACAAGATATCTATGATAGAGATGTGGCATTTGAAGTAGGTAGTAGATTGCCAACCAGTTGTGAATTCTTTCAAGAAAAATATTCTTTGGCTTATGAAATTGTTTGATTGGTAAGCTCTCATTGTTTTCTCATGTGTTAATTTTAAACACAATTCATTTTCAGGCACCACATGATGCCTTGGATATGAGTGTATACAAAATATAATCCCTCATCTCAAGGACTTTCTGGCCTGGAGGGAAAGACAAGCTGATAAAGAGGGCATTTTGTACACTGTGGTATCTGCTAAGTGTAAGGTGTTATGGGAACCCATACAGGACTATAGATCTTGTTTGCAGATCAGGAAAAGATTCTGGAGGAACCAACAATTTGAGCTAACAGAGACCAGAAGGTTGAGTGGGGGTTAGAAGGTTCACTGCCTCCAAGAGAAGGATATGTGCAAGAGTTTGAAGTTTGGATAGAACTTTTTTCTTCCTTTTCAGAACCTGGAAATAGATTATCTAGGGTTGGAGCTTAGAGTGAGGTAAGCAGAATGTCTAGTGCTGGACAGACTAGCAGGATACTGTATGTTGTACTAATGTTGCACTTTATACTGAACACAAGGAGAATACTTTGAAATATATTAAGCAAGAAAGGCAGTAACATGATCCCATTATAGAAAGAACATTCCAGATGCCATATGAATGGACTGGAGGAGAGTAGGAATGGATGCAGAGATAGTAGATTGGAGGAGGGTGAAAGGTGCTATATTAGTTTATTAATTTTAACGCATAAACATTTCTCCCCACATTTCATTATCTCTGAAGTCTGGAATCATCATTTGTGGCATGTTGTAAGTTAACTGGAGGTTTATATTTGCTTTTTGGTGATGCAAAACCTAATAGTACAGTTTACAAAGGATAGCAATTGGGATTTAAGTAAACCAAGTCAGAAGTGATTATAACCTTAACTAAAAGGGTAGTTGAAAAGAAATATTTGAAGAGAAATGGATATGAAGTCAGGATGTATTTTGGAGGTTGAATCTGATGGCATTGCATTTGAGAACATAAACTTGAGGAAAAACTTGACAATGACTCTTATTATTCCTTTATTTCATCATTTGGGCAAATGGGGATGAGGTGGTTCCACTCATTGAGGTGGAGAACTAAACAGGGTTTGTGGAAGTGGGGAAGGGAATATGGGTGGTGGGTGCAGTTCTGCATATGGTGAAGGTTCTGGGAACCATCCAAATTAGAATACCATCAGTGACTATACCAACACTTCTGTCTGTGAAGGGATTCTGAATGAGAAATGTGGGTTTTTCTGAGATGTTTCTTTACCAGAAAGCCCATAAAGTAGCCACGCTTATATTGGGCTGCCAGGGAAACATTTTCTGTTCAAAGGCTACTCTATTTTTAGGTCTCATTCCTGTCACATTGGAGTTTGAACTCTAATACTGAAGCCTCCATGCTCTTTGTGCCTGACAGCTTTCCCTGAAGAAAAGCCTAGTCTACTTTTTTGGATTCCACACATTGTGTAGATGGTACTATTTGAAGAAAACCTCACCATCTATGAAAAAGCAAAATATGTGCACATCTTGTCAGGGTTCCAGAACCCAGACTCGAGAGAAGTTAACTAGAAAGTCTTACCTTCATAACTTTGAAGATGAAGATCAAAGTATAGAATTGTCCACAGAAACAGTGGAAAGATAAGGGAAAGAGTAGAATATTTTGATCATGATCCTATCATGTCTCTCTATAAAATTCTCCTTGACCACCAGCTCAGACACTTCCTGATTAGGTTGTTGTTGTGGTTAGGTGCCGTCAAGTTAGGTCCAATTCATAGCAACCCTATGTACAGTAGACGAAACACTCCCCAACACTGTACCATGCCTGGCACTATTGTCAGTGCATCTCTGCCATTCATAGGGTTTTCAGTGGCGGATTGTTTAGGGATGTTTTGGGGCGTGTGCTATCAAGTCCTTCTCCCATTTTTATGGTGCTGGGGATGGAACCAGGGCTGCACTGCACACTCTACCAACTGAGATAAACCCCAGTCTTCCTGATTAGGTAGCTGCCAAGAACTTTGCTAGGTACTAGCCCTTCCTTTAATGTAATGGGACTCAGAACCTCCAAAGGTACTGCCTAGGCTGGTGTCCTGGCTTTTAAGTGGTTTGTGACTTTGGAGTAAGGATTGGAAAGTACGATGTGACTATGAGAGGGTGCTCCTATTTCATTTCAGGGAGAGTACTGAGATGGAAAAAGAGTTCTTACAGTGCTTTAAGAACCTTAGCTGGTGCTGAATGGAGATGCCTGAGATAAGCCTAATATCTACAGGTCTCCCAGAAGTTAAGGGTCAATTCAGCAAAACCCAAGACACCTTAAATTAGTACGATACTGAGGCTGCCTTTGCCACTATTTAATTCAGTTTGTGGCTTTGGAGTAAGGATTGGAAAGTATGACATTACTATGAGAGGGTGCTTCTATTTCATTTATACTGACATGGTATTTACATTTTATCAGAAGCTTTCTTATACAATATGTTATTTACTCCCCAGGGATTGGCTAGGCATTATTATACCCATTGTATCTCTGCTGAGGACCTTGAGTTTCAGAAGAGAGAAAGTTCAAAGTCAGACAGGGATCTGGCAATATTAAAACCTGGGCCTCTTAACTTTCAATTACATCCTCTTCTCACTAGATCAGGGAGAGCAGTGAGATGGAAAAAGTTTCTTATGGTACTTTAAGAACCTTAGCTGGTGCTTAATGGAGATGCCTGAGATAGGCCTAATATCTACAGGTCTCTCAGAAGCCAAGGGCCATTTCAGCAAAACCCAAGACATCTTAAATTAGTATGACACTGAGGATGTCTTTGCCACTATTTAATTCAGACCAGTAGTGCAGGGAGGTCTACAGAGGAGTCTGCAGAGGCTTCTAGAAAGTGAGAAGCCATGCATACAGATTGGTTTGTTCCCAGAAGCCAGCAAATACTGTGTCTTTGGCCCTTTGGTTTTGAACCCAGCATGTACTTTATTCTTTCCTACACTCAGAAAAATATCCAGCTGAAAGTAGCAGAATATTGGTCATTACCCTGGGTATTGTGTGGTGAGTGGTTTAGTTCTCATGAACTGTGGCTTGCAGGTTGCAAGAGTTCAGATCTGGAATTTGCAGCTCAGAGTGTGTGGAACCCCCTGTGAGCCGCAATTCTGTGGCGTGAGATCACAGAGTTATATGTTAGAAAGGGAAACACTTTCTGGTATGTACAAAGAAGCCCTTCAGCAAATCTGTTAACTTCATTTTAACCTGGACCCTTTTTTTCTTGAACGTAATAAAGCCTTTGAAATGATTGCACTTGATGAGAGGGCCTCTTCTGTCACTTAGGCAGTGGAAAACTCACAGAGTAAATGAATTACTGCAGTTTTCAATAAAAAATGTTTGTATCTCCCTTAGATGTGAAGAAAGTACACTGTCTTTCAATAATGAAATGATCAAATCCACAGGGGCTGAGAAAAAAGGAGTATGTGGAGATACAGAGAGAGAGGGAGAGAGAGAGAGAGAGAGAGAGAGAGAGGGAGGGAGGGAGAGAGAGGAGGCGTTTGGGAACAAAGAGGAAGAGTTGGAGAGGTGCAGAACTCAAATTGTGTAAAATGAGATTAAGAAGCCAGCAAACCAAACTGCTCTCATTTGAGGATAACAGGTAATGCTGTGCTAGTAGTTGGTTCCCCAGGAGTAAGAGGTGGCTGCATGTGTCTTTCTTCCCTGATTCAGAGAATCATGTGGCTTTCAAAAAATTCTCTTTGGTCCTTCAGTGATGATGAGAGAAACATTAAAAAATAACTCTTTTTTTTTTTTTACTAATTTCATAAATTGCAGGTAGCCTTTAAAGAAGGGCAGCGTAATTTTAACAAATAGGGAACTATTCACACCTGTCATTGCTAGGTTACTTTGCATTTTCAGGACTGAAAATGCTCACCATCAAAAACCACAAAAAAGTTTATATATACTCTGTTAATAAGATAGCACACAGACTTGTCTGTACAAGATTCTGACTGAATTATTTTTTTTCAACATGTTATTAATATTAAAATTTATAAAACACTTGGTACATGCAAGGCACAGTTAGAAATAGTTGCATACAATGTCTTTTTAACTTTGGAAAACTATAGGTTGAAAAATTACTTATGTTTTACAGATGTATAAATTGATGCTCAGAAGTGAGGTAACTTGCCCCAAGTCTAAGGGCTAATGAGGAATAGGTAACATGAGGAGGAATCCATGCAATAAATTCACAGCAAATGGCATTTTCAAACATCTAAGGGCTGGGAATGTCTACAGCTGTACTCCCCTGGCAGCAGATCCTATCTGATCTCAGAAGCTAAGTGGGGTCTGGCCTGGTTAGTCCTTGGATGGGAGATTTTCTGGTAATACTGGGTGCTGTAGGCTTGGGAGAAGAACCTGGCAGCCAACTCCAGAAACAATCAGCCATTGAAAACTCTATGAATAGCAGAGAAACACTGACATAGTGCTGGGTGAGGCACAGTGTTGGGGAGTGTTTCATTCTGTGGTACATAAGGTAGCCATGAGTCAGACATGACTCAACAGCACCTAAGAACAACAACAAGGGCTGGGAATAGGCAAACCTAGTGCTTAAATTCTATTTGAGTGCTATTTTAAAGATAATTTAGATACAGTTTTTTATAAGCTTTATCTTGAAACTACACTCAAATATCAACTACATTTGTAGATGATATAATCATTGTTTTGTGTAAGGACAAATCTTAATAACTGTATAGTAATTAGCATTTACATAGATGTATCTTCTGACCCCAGATGTTTTGAGGTCTTTAAATATCCCTGTTCTCTTAGATTTTTGTTCAGTTTTCTAAAAACAATTTTTTTAAAGTATGAAAGTACTCTCATTCACTGAAATTTATGTCTATTTCCTTCTTATCTCTATTTAAAATACTTTGCCTATTCAGTCTCTGTAGTTCTCAAGGGAACCTATGCAATGCTTAAATTATGTTTATAAATAATGCAAATTAAGTAGACCATAATAATTTCCTACAGAAATCCTGGTAATAAGATGAATTTAATCATCATTATTATTATTTTACCATCTTCTAAGCAAAATCTGATACTTATTCTGGGAAGGTGACAAGTCAGGTACTCCAGGGCTTGGTTGAATTTAGTAATTCTAATTGCATCCAAACAAATTCAGTGACTAAAGAAAGGATGTCTCTAGAGGTGACCGCAAAGGAAATGAGAAAGAGATAAGGAGCCGCAGCATCCTGTAAGCATTCTGTAAGTACCCATGCCATGGACATTCTCTCTCCAACCTGCTTCTGAGCAGGTTGCTGCCATCTTCTTGAAGGTCAGGATTTCAAGAAATAACATTAAAAACAACAACAAGAATTTTCCTGAGGGAGTGTATACAAATACCAGGTTTGAGTTTGATAGAAGATAGATAATTTCTGGAAGCATGGCCTTTTGTGTGTGTGTGTTTAAGAATATTCTTGCTGGTATAGGTTAAAAGACAAAACTCAAAACAGTTGGATAGAATTCATTATATGGCCATCTAAGTATTTTTCATAAGCCAAAATATCTTACTTACTGATTCTTCACTGTTGTTATTGTTAGGTACTGTAGAGTTGGATCTGACTCAGAGTGACCCTGTACACAACAGAACAAAACAGGCCCGATACTATGACCCAGCACTATTGTCAGTGCTTCTCTGTTATTCATATTGTTTTTAATGGTGGATTGTTTTGGGAATGGATTGCCAGGTTCTTCTTCCTAGCCTGCAGCACCTGGTATTCCCAGGTGGTCTCCCACCCAAGGACTAACCAGGTGGACCATGCTTAGCTTCCTAGATCAGACTCAGTTACGATGCCAGGGTGCTATGACTGCAGATGATTCTTCACTATCAAGCAGCATATCAAACAACATCACCACACTGCAGCCTCGGCCAGATGGTGGCAATGCCTTCAGCTGTGTGTAATGTTAAATTATTTTATTAGAACTTCCTCAAGGGGGATAATTCTTATCCTTTCCTGACAGATTTCTTAGATGCGGCACTGGCAGACCCACCCTAGTCACCCCATGAACCTTGCCCTTGTATGTTCCCTTTGCCTTGAATGTGGGACAGACCTTTAGTTGCAAAAGCATGATGTTATGTGCCTGTAATCCAGCACCCTGGAGAGTGAGCGGGGAGGATGAGCTACATAGGGACTTCAAGGCCAGCCTGGGATACATACTATCTGAAAAAAAGAAAAAGAAAGAAAAGAAAGAAAGAAAGAGAGAGAGAGAGAGAGAGAGAGAGAGAGAAGAAAGAGCTTAGATTCATAACATGGCAAAAGTGAAGGGTCCTTGCTTCTGAGATAAGATCCCTTCTTGACAGACCAGAGTGAAATAGTCAATAGTCTCCTGGTGACCCAGAAGAAGTAAAATGAATATTGTTACTGTAAGTTGGAGGGAAATGTGTGGAAGGACCTGGAGTGTCCTCTAAAATCTGAGAGCAGTCTACAGTCCACTGCTAGTAAGAAAGTGAGAGCCTTATCATACAGTTATGAAGAAATACATTTCTCCCCAGCCTGAATGAGCTTGCAAAAGGATCTCAAGGTCTAGATGAGCCTGCAGCCCAACTAACACCTTGGATGCAACCCTCTGAGACCTGAACAGAGGACCCAGTTAAACCATGCCTTCATATTAATTGGTTTCCCATTATTGGTTTTCATAAATCTGGTGGTAACTCATTATACAATAACAGAAAACAAATACAGATGCAATGGTCTACCTATCCTATTCATTTTCCTATCAAAAGAACTGAGTAGTAACAAAATTGTAGAATATTAATATAATTTAAAATGTTTTTTCAGTTTTTAATAGCTCACTTTATTAGCTCATGTAAAGGTTACTAGAAAATAGTCACCCTTTAATTATATGTAAATATGACAGACTGAGGAAGGACAAATCATTTGCCCACTTGGATGGGATCCAGTACAGGAACTTTATCGTGGGAACTGACTGAGTGGGCTGAGGATCTATGTGGAGAATCACTGTGTTCTATTTTCACATTTATACTCATTTCAAAATCTCAACTCCTTCTAAACATTGTAACTACAAACCACGTAAGTATTTTCATTGACACCATTGCTCTGTTTTCTGGAGTAATAATGGGTGATATGATCAGAAGGGTCATCCTATAAATATAAGACAGACTTTGTAGACTCTGACATTATTTCTGGATAAAGCTGGGAACTGGAATTTAATAAAACACTTCTTGATAAGCTTCTTGCCTCAGTTTCTTAAAAACACTACTGAAATTTGTAAGTCTTTTTTAAAGGAACTAATGAATTCCCTTGGGAAACATGTCAAGCCTTACAAAAATATGTACTGAGCTACCTGCTTCTGACTTCTGATCGTGGAGCTTTGCCCCATAGTCAACAATCATTAGTGATTTCTTGTGCATCCTTTGGGAAATATGTGCTACATTTAGATGCTCATATATCATTTGGAAACTTTATATCAACATGTACATGGGAGCACAGGGCACTCTATGTTCTTTAATCTTACTTTACAAATGTAACAATGAATATTAGACATATTTCCATATCAACAATAGATTTTATTGCCTGAAAATAATTTCATATTACAAAAGTACATATACAGAGTGTGCCAAAAATGTGTACATATCTTAAGAAAGAAAAAAAAATTACATTAAAATGTCTGATAACAAAGGATGAATATAAGACACATTTGACTTCTGAAATTACAAGAGGTGCTCCAAGTGGTTACAATAAGCATCCAGACACTTCTGATTATGGAGAACTACTTCTTGAGCAACAGTACTGTGTGTCTTAAATTATTACGAATGCATGCAATTGTTAGGTATGTTGGAGGTTCTGTTGCCTAATCACTCGTACTTCCATGTACTTCCATTTTCAAATTTCAAATACTGCTTTAAAATGGACTTAGACTCTTCAAACAACAACCATGCTTCTGCCATTTTCATTGACTGTCCTGCTTTTACTTGATTAAAAACATCTTTTCAGTGAACATTTTACTACACATTGTTTGTTGTTGTTGTTGTTGTTAGGTGCCGTCAAGTCGGTATCCGACTCATAGCGACCCTCTGTACAACAGGGGAAACACTGTTGTCAGTGCTTCTTTGCTGTTCATAGGGTTTTCAATGGCAGATTGATTTTTGGGAGGGGGTTGCCAGGTCCTTCTCCCAAGCCTACAGCTTCTGGTGTTCCCAGGCGGTCTCCCATCCAGGTACTAACCAGGCCCGACCCTGCTTAGCTTCCGAGATCTGACGGGATCGGATGCCACAGGGCTATGGCTGCAGGCACACATTGTTACAGTAATTCAATTCAATTCAACTTCAAAAACAACACCTAGATAACATCTCTTACGACGTGTATACATCTTCTGGTACTCTGTGGTATATGTTGTTGTTGTTGTTAGGTGCAATCAAGTTGAGTCTGACACACATAGTGACCCTGTGTACAGCAGAATGAAACATTCCCTGATTCTGTGCCAGGCAGAAGAGCTCATTTATGTTTAAACCCATTGTTGTAGACACTGTGTCAATCCATCTGGTGGGGCGTTTTCCTTTTTTTCCTTGACATGCCACTCTCCCAAACGTGATGTCTTTCTCCAGAGATTAGTCACTCCTGACTACATGTCCAAAATACATAAGATGCAGTCTAGCCATCCTTACTTCCAAGGAGCACTGTGGTTACACTTCTAGGACAGATCTGTTGGTTCTTTTGGCAGTCCATGGTATATTCAATAATCTTCTCCAGCACCATAATTCAAAAGCATCAATTCTCATGTCTCCCTTGTTCAATGTCCAGCTTTCACAACCATATGATGCAACTGAAAACACCATGGTATCAGTCAGGTTCACCTTCATTTTCAATATGACCTCTTTACTTTTCAATACTCTGAAGAGACCTTTTGCCACAGCTTTTTCCAAAGCAATGCATCTTTTGATTTCTTGACTGCTGCTTCCACGGATGTTCATTGTAGAACCAAGTAAATCAACATCATGGACAACCTCAGTCTTTTCTCCATTTATTGTGAAGTTGCATACTGACCCAGTTGTAAGGATTTTTTTTTGTTGATGTTTAGTCACAATCCATACCAAAGGCTATGTTCTTTGATCTTCATCAGTAAATGTTTTAAATCTTCTTCACTTTCAGCAAGCAGAGTTGTGTCATCTGCATAACGCAGGTTATTAATGAGTCTTCCTCCAATCTTGATGCCGCGTTCTTCTTCATAAAGTCCAGCTTCTCAGATTATTTGCTCAGCGTACAAATTGAAGAGATATGGTGAAAGTACACAGCACTGATGCACACCTTTCTCAACTTTAAACCAGGCAGTGTTTCCCTGTTCTATTCGAATAACTGCCTCCTGGTTCATGGACAGATTCCTCATGAGTACAATTAGGTGCTCTGTACTTCCCATTTTTTGAAGTGTTATCCATAATTTTTATAATCCACACAGTCAAATGCCTTTGCATAGTTGATAAAACATAGGTAGACATGTTCTGATATTCTCTGCTTTTGGCTAATATCCCTCTGACATCAGCAATAATATCCCTTGGTCCCCACTCTCTTCTGAATCTGGCTTGATTTTCTGGCAGTTCCCTCTGTATATACTGTTGTAGTCACTTTTGAATGATCTTTAGTAAAATTTTTCTTCCATATGATATTAATTATACCATTTGATAGTTTCCATATTCAGTTGGGCCCCCTTTCTTGGGAATAGGCACACATATGGGTCTCTTACAGTCAGTTGGCCAGGGAGCTGTTTTCCAAATTTTTTGACATAAACTTGTTAGCACCTCCAATTCTGCATCTGTTTGTTGAAACATCTCTATTGGTATTCCATCAACTCTTGGAGACTTGTGTTTTGCCAGTTCCTTCAAGGCAGCTTCCACTTCATCCTTCAATACTATTGATTCCTCATCATTTGCAACCTCTTGAAATAGTTGGTCATCCACCAATTCTTTTTGGTATAATGACTCTGTGTACTCCTTCCATCTTCTTTTGATGTTTCCTGCATCATTTAATATTTTCCCCGTAGAATCATTCACAATTGCCACTCGAGGATTGAATTTCTCCTTTAAATCCTCAAACTTGAGAAAAATAGAACTTGTTCTTCTCTTTTGGTTTTCTATCTCTAGCTCTTTGCCCATGTCATTAAAACATTTGATTTTTATCTTCTCAAGTTGCCTTTTGAAATCTTCTCTTTGGTCCCTTAACTTCATCATGTCTTACTTTAGCTGCTCGATGTTCAAGGGCAAGTCAGAGTCTCTTTTGACATGTAATTTGGTCTTTTCTTTTTTCCTGTCTTTTTAATAACCTTTTGCTTTCTTCATGAATAATGTCTTTGATGTCATTCCACAACTTGTCTGGTCTCCTATCATTTCTGTCTAATGCATTAAACCTATTTTTGAGGTGGTCTCTGAACTTAGGTGGGATATACTCAAGGTCATACCTTGGCTCTCATACACTTATTCTAAATTTCTTCAGTTTCAGTTTGAACTTGCATATGAAAAGTTGATGGTCTAATCCACAGTTAGCACCTGGTCTTGTTCTGACATTTGATATGGAGCTTTTCTAATGTCTCTTTCTACAGATGTAGTCAATTTGGTTCCTGTATGTTCCGTCTGGTGAAGTCCATGTGTATAGTCACTGTTTATGTTGGTGAAAAAATATATTTGCAATGAAAAGGTCATTGGTCTGACAAAATTCTATCATGTGAGCTCCAGCATTGTTTCTGTCACCATGGCCATATTTTCCAACTACTGAGCCTTCTTCTTTGCTTCCAACCTTTGCATTCCAGTCATCAGTAATTATCAGTACATCCTGACTGCATGTTTGATCTATTTCAGATTGCAGAAGCTGATAGAAATTTCCCCTTTCTTCATTTGTGGCCTTAGTGGTGGGTGCATAAATTTGAATAATAGTCATATTAACTGGCCTTCCTTGTAGGCATATGGATATTATTCTATCATGAAGACCATTGTATTTCAGGACAGATCTTGAGATGTCTTTTGTGATGATGAATGCCATCCCATTTGTTTGTCACTCCCAGAATAGTAGACCATATTGACTCAAAATGGCCTATGCTGGTCCATTTTAGGTCCCTGATAACTAGAATGTCAATGTTTATGTATTCCTCCATTTCTCTTTAAACAAATTCTAATTTTCCTAGATTCATACTATGTACATTCCATGTTCCAACTATTAATGGATGTTTACAGTTGTTTCTCCTCATTTTGAGTCATGCTGCATCAGCAAATGGAGGTCCCTGGGGCTTTACTCCCTTCATGTCATCAAGGTAGACTCTACTTTGAGGAGGCAACTCTTCCCCAGTAGTCTTTTGGGTGCTTCCAACCTGGGGGGCTCATTTTCTGCCACTATATCTGACAGTGTTTCTTTGCTATTCATAGGGTTTTCAATGGCTAGTTGTTTCAGGAGTGGCTCACTAAATCCTACTCTCTAGTCTGTCTTTGTCTGGAACCTCAGATGAAACCTGTTTACCATGGGTGACACTACTGGTATCTGTGATACCAATGACATAGCTTTCAGCCTCATCATAACATGCAAGACCCCACAGTGCAGCAAACTGACTGATGTGTGGGGGCCGTGGTATATACATATATGTAAACGCATAATTAGTGTATATGACATATATAGTGTCATAAACATTTCATGTGTTAATTCATTTAATTTTAACAACACTATGAAAAGATACTTTTGAAGCACTGGTTTACAAATGAGAACCCAGAAACACAGAGAGTTTAAGGAGCTTGTTCAGTATCATAGAGCTAGGAAGTGGTAGCACTAGCCAGATACTAACCCAGGCAGAAGAGTCCCAGGGCTCATGTACATTTAACCACCTAACTATTTGGATATTTAGATTTTTCCGTGTGTGTGTGTGTGTGTGTGTGTGTGTGTGTGTGTGTGTGAAAACTATGCTTTAAAATAATTTTTTGTACATTTACAGTTGCACCCATGTGTATCTGATCTGTAGGATAAACTTCTCAATATCAAATTTCTGAACTGGAGGATATACACATTTTTTAATTTTCATAGATACTGACGAATTGCCTTCCAAGGAAGTTGTGACCATGTGTACAGTCTCTGCCGGTATGTGATAGTTCCAATTTTCTCACAATCTTGCCAAGACTGTATACAAAATACTATTGCCAAATTTGGCAGCTAAAAATGCTATCTTTATTTTGTCTTGATTTGCATTTATTTATGAGAAGAATTAGGCATCCTTCCATGTGCTTATAAGCCATATGTGTTTATTTTTTCTGTGAAATGCCTATTATGTTTTTCTAAAGGCTTTAAGTATTTTTCTTATTGATTTTAGGACAGTTTTAAATTTTAAGGAAAATAGCCATCTACATTTGACTGTATTGCAAATATTCTCCCTCATTTTTTTCTTTGCATTTGTCAGTGTAGTACTTGGCTTTAACAACACTGGAATTTTAAATTCTCATGGAAGCTAATTTTTATCAAAATATTCACAATTTCTGGGTTTTTGAGCCTGGATTTAAAGTTGTTAAATTTCAGAATTTTGAAAAATTGGGATATATTCTTTATTTGTGGTGATGGTTTCATTATTATCCTTTCAAAAATTAATTCAGTTGAAATTTATTTGGTATAAAGAGTGAAGGAAGAGTTTAGCTTTACTTTTAGTTTAGATGGCTAACTAGTTGTCTCATCAACTCAATCCTTTCCCCATCTTTTGCACAGACTAAGATGAATATTGAATATACCATGGACTGCCAAAAGAATCAACAAATCCATCCTAGAAATAATGCAATTAGATTGCTCTTTGAAAGCAAGGATGACTAGAATAAGTCTTATGAATTTTGGACATGTTGTTAGGAGGTACCAATTCCTGGAGAAGGACATTATGTTAGGGAGAATGACTGGTCAATGAAAGAAACACAGACTCTCAACCAGATCGATTGACACAGTGTCTGCAACAATGGCTTAAACATAAAAAAAGATCATGTACCCAGCACAGTGTTGGGGAGTGTTTCATTCTATTGTAGATAGGGTCACAATGAGTTGGATTCAACTTGACGGCACCTAATAACAAGTTCTTGTATCTACTTGTATATATTTCTAGACTGTTTATAACTATCCTAACATCTGGCCATCAACGCCTCCCTCTACTCCCCTCCCTCCATTTCTATCTTGCTTTAGAATTTTCTGAAAGTATATGTTCTCCCATACTATTTTTTCCAATTGAAATAGAAAATAGTTTGCCTTCTTCAAAAAAGTTGTTATTCTTAGTATCATGCTAGTTTGATTAATATATAGGAAATCAAAATATTAGTAGTGAGTATTCTTAACAAGAACAATATATACATTTCCATCACTTCATATTTTTCATTTGTCTAAAAAATTTAAGATTGTTTATCCTACCATTTCTTATATACTACTTGATTGTGTGTGTGTGTATTTATGTGTACGTAAGTATTGGTGTTGGTAAATAACATCTTCCTTTACAGTACTTTTGAATTGATTAGTTTTTATATAAGAAAAAAAAAATTGGATCATTAGGGTACTAAATTTTTTTTTTTTTTTTTTGTACTGGCTGTTGAACCCAGGGCCTTGTGCTTGCATGCTTTGCAAGTGCTGGGCCACTGAGCCGCACCCCCAGCCCTGTTCTTTTTTTTTTCTTTCTTTTTTCTTTTCTTTTTTTTTTTACTTTTTGAGACAGGGTCTCGCTAAATTATGCAGATTGCCTCTGGTCTCGAACTTGCGTTCCTCCTGCTTCTGCCTCCCGAGCCACTGGGATTACAGGCATGAGCCACCATGCCTGGCTTGGGTACCAATTTTGAAACAGCTAGCTCACTGAATTATTTTATCTCTCCCTCTTTTACTTGCTTCCTTCCTTCCTTTATTCCTCTCTTCCTTCTTTCCTTCCTTACTTCCATGATTCTTTGGGGGGGGTTTTTAGTTGCACAATCACATAATCATATCATTTGTGATGTTTTCACTATCATTTTTCCCTCAAAACTCTTAAAATTTTTTCTCTTAGATAACTGTGTTGATTGGTACTTCCAGAGTAATGCAGATGAAAGCTTTTTTAAAAAGAAAATCTTATTCTCAACTTTAATGGGTAAGCTGTTGATATTTAAGAGTGTTTGTTATAAACTTATTCTAAATGTACCTTATCAATATACATCACCAGAGAATATCTTCCAGATTGTCAGGAATTTTCTCATTTTATTAATTGGACTTTTTCTTATCTAAACAAGTAATAACAGTTTTTTTGTCTTTTCCTATTGTTATGATGAATTGCATTAATTGGTTTCCTATTATTGATTTCCAGAGACCATGCTTTCATTTCTGAATGAAACTTACTTGTTTATAGTGTATTGATCTTTAAATGTGCTACTGAAATGTATTTACTAAGTTTTATTTATAATTTTTTGTTGCTATTCATTATAAATGAAGTTGACTGTAATTCTTATTATAAA